>CACVKI010145091.1:229-17430 GCA_902732785.1 Trichogramma evanescens | reverse complement strand
TGTGTGTGTGTGTGCACGAAAAGGGTTGAAGCAGACGTTGAATTTTGATCGCTCTTTTGCAGACGACGACGACGAAATAAACGCAAGGCATGTGTGTTTACGTTGACTTGACTCTTACTCTCTCTCTCTCTCCAGGAAACTTCTGATAGATTTCTCAGCCATGCCTTACAACGGGAGCCCTAATGTGACATTGATGCGTCGTCGTTGCGGCGCATTCTCTCTTATACATCTCGCGACGAGTTATGCCTGTCATCGTCTCTCTCTCTCTCTCTCTCTCTCGCTCGCTCTAAGGCGGCGAAAAGCTTCTCTCTCCTGTTCTCTCGTTGTTATACGTACCTGTGATTGCCCTGATCTGTTCCGGCGTAGCGCCGGTGGCTTTCAGCGCCTCCTCCAGCTGCAAGCGACGCTTCGTCTCGAGCTCGAGCTGGTCCTGCGTCTGCTTCCTGGACCGTCGCTCCCTCTTGAAGCGCTTCTGATAGATGACTGCAATCAAACGACAAAGACAACGAGCGATTAATTTCGGAATGAAAATATTGTACATAGGTATCGGTCAAAGACCTTTTTATAATATGTATAAACGAGGAACGATTATATGCGCCTGGGCAACATTTCGACACCTTTACAACGACGACCGCTGAGGACTCGATGTACTACGGCGCGCCACACGAGGTTCCGCGGTAGGTGGTACGCGAATGTTACAATGTGCATATATATACGCGCGCGGCGGAGAGACGACCCCCCGAGGTGAGAGCAGCAACAGCTCGACGAGATCGCGACGGGCTGCCGCTTGTATTGACTCGTCGGTATTATATACACGGCCTGCTACCGTATTATATTCATATCACCACAACGACGACGTATACGCCACGACGAATTTGCGGTGCAATGCATATGATAATGTAACGTTGCGTTGCGTATTTCGACAATCGCAGCGCAGAGCTCGCAGCTGGTTTGATCGATCGATCGATATACTCGCAATAATACCGATCGGCTCTCGTCGCTTCCGTGAGTAGTTTACGTTTTATTATTATTATTGTTGTATATCGCTGCAGTCGTGGATTGCATTATGTACATTGGCGAAGGGCAATTATATATTGGATCCGACACCGGTCATTTATATTCTTGGCGATCAATGACATTGGACGTTGGGCGTAAATAAGATTTTAATGGGTCGAACGAGTGACGATTGATTGATTGATCGATCGTGATTTGCAACTCGTATTACTTGGGTCACTAGGTAGAAATGCTCGACATTAATTATGGCCTAATGACCGAAAAAGAATCGTTTGAAATATTTTTAAGTACGTTACCAACAATTGGCTAGTTTATGACGTATACGTTACAACTATTGACATACATACTGATAATGATAATTTCGTACTGTTTCAAAAAATTTAGGCCTTTTTTAAATACGATAATTTCACTTTGAACTTCTCCCGCTAGATGGCGAGCATACTTTTGTCTGTAATTCTGCAAGTGGCAAAGTTAAAATAAGTATATAAGTCAAATTATATGAAACATCCAAGTATAGATCTCTCAAATATTTGCGTATGATTTATCCAATGACCAATAGCATAACAATAATGCGTGTATTTACGCCTGCAAATTTTTACCTATTTGAGATACACATTCAAGTGTACGATTCATTCAACACCACTGAAAATTCGCAAAACCAGCCAAATGATTTTGTCCCAGTGAATCATTGCGTATATACAACTTAACTCACCATATCCGGCCATTTTATTGTTAAAAAAATTATATTCCACTCGTCGTTGAATCTCAATTCGTTCCTCCGACTCTCGTAACGCAAGTCATTATAAATCGAACGACAGCATTTTGCGTCACGTCGCGCGAATTATAAAACGTCAACCGCACACGCGGCCGCGATTGTTTTTTATCTGTTAATTTCCGCACTCGTATTATTATTATTATTATTTTTTTTTCATAAAAGAAGAATATAATAATCGTTCGATGGCAATCGACTTGTTGCGCGCGGCATTACGTTTTGTATCTACGTAATACCCCATCGAAGCGCTTCCAAGATGTACAAGAAATTTAAGTCGGCGATTGAGAATTACCTCTTTTTTCTTCGATATAACCTGTCGAAGCTGACTACCGCAGGTATGTGCACACAATAAAAGAGAACAGATCTCAGCATCGTGTATCGCGTGTATATATACACGTAAAGGCTTGTGCCGTGAGCAAAAATCATATTCATGCTACCCACACACACACACACACATACATACATATACACCGAGGAGAGCAAATCAATCAGAAGTATTAACGCTGATCGCCTTCGATGCTAGATCGAGCGTAGACATCAGAAGCTACAGCGGCACTTTTCTGATTCACAATGTGTATTATAGCGTGTGTGTGTGTGCCTTCTCGCACTTAAATACTACACGGCAGCAGCAGCAGCAATACATATTCTATGCACGTATAGCAAGAGTTGCAGCAGCGAACGTTCGGCGTGTATATAAGAGAGTAAAATTACTCTCGCCGTACACCTAGTAGTATCTCGCTTTTATCGGAAAGCTCGAGTATACATATACGCGGCGGCAGCGGCGGCACGTATTAACCGGCCACTGCATTTTCTCATTTTGCTTCTTGTTCTTCTTTTTTTTTCACGTTTTTTTTTTTTCATTTTGTGCAGCGCGCACGCCTGACGATGATGATGATGAGTATAACGTCGGATTACCTATACACCATCGATTCGATTGACTGCCTTCAGCGACTCGCTGCTTCTTTGGCGGTTGTGTATGTTGCGCACCTTCGGATTTATACATATGGATGTGCTGCTGGATGCATGCAATATCTTCGCTCGGCTTTGTTTTAATTGTTTTTCGTACAAACACGCACTACTCGTGCGCACAATCACGCAAAGTACTATATATTGTAATATGAGATAAACTCTCCGAGTATATGCATACTTTTTTTTACATGTAGCTTCTTAAACTCGCAATGGAAATTGACATTGAAAATGTTATAATTACAAGCTATGCGCATCCTCGTACACACGCGTGAGCTATGATTGGGCATATTTTAATAACAATCATACAACCGATCGCATATACGCGCTGAAACATTTCCACATTATTCATCTTTCGCGATTTTCTCAGCTGATTCTCTCTCTTTTCTCCTCTTTTTTCAATACATTCTCATTTCCCAAGGCTGCTGCTGCTGCTGCTGCTGCCGTGAGGCGCAGCGCAGTAGCTCTCGGTAGTTTACGGGCTGACCATACAACGACGAAAAAGAAATTTGCGTGCCTCGACGCGAAGAAATGCACATATTTTATATATAATATAGTATTGAAGATTAGTCATGCACTACCGTATACATGTAAATGCACGCGTACACATGTATGTACGTATGTGCGTGTGTATATTATACACGTATACTCGTGACAAGCTGTTATGGACGCGGTAGCGTAGGTGTCCCCCAAGGCGATCATTGTGCATCCGCACTGCACTGCACTGCACTGCAGTGAGACGCTTTTCTCGCTGCTGTAGCTGCCGCTGCAGAGAGCTGAGAACAGACAGCAGCCGCCGCAACCGTTTCACTATTGTACAAGACGAGCTTGTACACCTTCGCGCATAACGAGATATATACACGCGTTGTGCGCAGTGTGTTATGCTTATACATATCTGACGGCGATTTAATGCGTGTTTTTCTTTCACGATGATGATACGAGTTCGGCTTCTCTGCTGCGAGCCGCGCGAGGAAATACAAGTAGCCGCTTGCTTGCCAACTTTCATCTGCCGCGAAGGAATGTTATCTTCTCCCTCCCTCTCTCCCTCTGACGATTTTTTTTTATTGATGCTTAATCGTGAGTTGGCATTTATTGAATGTTTTTTTTTGATTTAGTTGGATCGTATATAAAAATTATGAATTTTAGATGGAATTTCTTGAAAAATCTGGTGGATATTTTTAAAAGTACTTGATCAAACGTTTTATTAGTACAAGTAAAATTTAACGGGCTAAGTATTTCAGCAAAGAAAATCAAAGAACAATGATTTTGATTTTCGTTCTATACGATATTTAAATCATTACTAAATGATATTTTGATCGTGTGTTTACAATTTGACTACCTCATGCCATCTTGCGTTTGACGCATTAACAAGCCTGTCTGCTATTGGCTAACATCAAAATGTAAATGAAAATAAACAGAAACCAATAGTACTTTGAAATTTTCATAGGTCCTTATTCATTTCTTGACTACAATAACTGTAAACACTATTGTTAAAGTTTATCAATATTTCAAGATTCATAAAATCTTGAAAAAATTTGAATCAACATCAATTTAAAGAACAATCCATTATTTTCTAACAATCTAACAAATCTAATCTACAATTTCCTAACAATCGAAAAAATTTATTAAACGAATTACTTTATTTTTATTGTAAATTTTTCAACATTTTTATTAGACATTTCCTGCTTCCCAGGTCACTAGAATTTTTTTCAGTTTTTACAGTTAAAACCAATTCCGACCTTAAACATCAAAGCTGGCTATATCTATTCATTAATAGTCAGCAGCTCTTGATTTTCGAGCGTCAACAAAAAACTAAAATTGAACCATCCACAAATATAACAACAAAAAAAAGTCCGGACATCCAAGACGACCCCAAGGGGGACGAAAAAAGCCACAGCGGTAATTTCGATCTAATCAACCAATTAGTCATCGTGTGGAAGCCGAGGCTCGAATCGCATGCGCTGTGCATATAAAGTGTGATTGATTCTCGTGCTTCGCGCAGACAGTCGCACATAAGAGCTCGGACGATCTTCGGTCGAATTCTTACACATAAAACTGCATAAATATCGAGAGAGAGAGAGAGAGAGAGACGCGTTGCAGTCAGGCACGATCGTCTCTCTTCCTCCTCGTGTGCACCCAGAGAAACAATCCGAGCGCCGAAAGAAATAAAAAAAAAATAAGAGCGAAGCAAGAAAAAAAAACGAGAGCGATTAGCGTACGCTTAAAGCTTCTCTCTCGTGCTATCATCCGCACCGCACCGTTTATCCCCTGAGCTTGTGCCGTGTGGCTGCTTCGGCTCACGCGTTCGGAAATGTGCCGAATATTTACTCTCGAAGAGTTTTTCGCATCCCCGAGGCGATACATAATCTCTCGAGTTATTTATTTTTTTTTTGTTTTATTCTTTCTGGGGGCCTTTCTTTTATCTCATATTTTTTGACTGTTTGATTGTGCGCAAGCATCGTGGATGCACATCGCCCGATTTCTCTGAATGGGCGCATTGGCCTCGTGTAATTTTCGGGGTAAATTAAATCGCGCGCGCGCGCGTAATTTTGGGATTGTAAATTAGTTTCCGTCCAAAACGCAATTTTCGATAAGCTGAATGCGAAACAAATAAAAAACAAACTCGAATTTAAATGCGGTAAATCGATCGACGAATTTCTGCGTGGTCGGTATAATAGATTGCGAGATTATTCATCATCTTTAATTAAATCTATCGAAAAATGTAAATATTTTAAGCAGCTCGACGATGTATATATGACACAAAAAATGAAACGAAGCAGCAGCAGCAGCAACAAAAAGGACCGAGCTGCAGAGACACGATGTTATATTTGTTACGGTGCAGCGTAGCGGATAAAATACATCCGAATACGTATACAGCAGCAGTACAGTATATACAGTACAACACACGGAGTAGCAGATGCAGGAGGGAGCAGAAGCGGAGAGGGTCTCTTTTTCTCTCTCTCTCTCTCCGCGCGACGACGGCGGCACTCTCTGTCTCTGTCTCTCTCTCTTTCCCTCTGCCTGCGCACACACAACGTTTGTGTACGTACGTATATATATACACAGAGGCGATGCAAAGATGGCGCATAGGAGGACTCCGACTCTCGCTCCGGCTCGAGTGAGTGAGAGAGAGAGAGGCCGCGAGCGGGGAAACCTAGAATTAACGCAAAGCGCTCGCCATTGGCCGCCAGGCAGGCAGCAAACCACTCCTTTCGCTCATTCTATATAGGTGAAATTGCGCGGCTCTATACGTATGTATGTATGTATGTCTGTACTCACTCACACACACACACACACTCACTTGCGCGCCCGCGTATATAGTCGCATACAGGACGCATTGACACGAATGCGGTGAGCGCGCGAGCGAGCTACTGCCATCGTCTGCGCCGCGCTACGGCGCACGACTCGCACTCGCGTCAAAATTAAAGCCCGCACTCGATTTAAAGTCCGTGTTACGCGTTACGCGTATATCTTTTTTGATTGAGTGTTCGAAGCCGCGGTCGAAAACTCATCTTCGCGCTGTTTGAGAAAGCTGCCTATAAAACGACTGAAACGTCAAAAATACGAATCTCGGGCTTAAATTCTCATTATAATGTACAATAATTTAAGGAAATTCATTCCTACCTTTAAAAACGTTATTTCATTACACATTATTTTATCGCGTGTGCCATACAGAGCTGTGCGCGGCTGGTATAATATACACAACACACATAGGCGCACGTAATAGTAGCAAAATACTCATTATATTATAAAGACGAGGTAAAAGCTGGAAAAGAGGCTCGCTCGACGCACGGAAGAATGGAGCTGCTGCTGCTGCTGCTGCTGGAAGATCGATCCAGGGCCGATGCTGCACGTGTCAGAGCCGAGGAGTTATCCGGTAGCCTCGAGGAGCCGAGCGAGCGCGGGTTATACACCACTACTACACGCGTTTATTTTTTCTTTCTCTTACTCTTACTCGTGCCTCATGCAACACACACACACACACACACAACCGAGTAATACGTTGGTTGCTGGTACATATCTCTCTCTCGTGTGCTTACTCCGGGATGAGGAGGACTTTTTGCCGCTTCTCGCGCGGCGCGAGCAAAACGCGAACGAGAGAGACTTCTTCGCCTTGAATGTAAACCGGGCATGTAAAGCTGTAGCTCCTGCTCGGGTTTTAGTACATACTCTCTCACACATGCAGCAGCATATCCTTGTAGTAGTGGTAGTGGTATCCACGAATGCAGCAGCAGCAGCAGCAAAGTCAAGGCATAATAACAGCTGAATCATTACACGCTCAACTCACGCTGCGCGCAGCGCGAGCACGCGGTTGAATACTACTACTACTACTACTACTACTACTACTTTATAATACTTGCCAGACCCTCGCCCCTCGGAATTAAAACCTATATACATATACACATTCTCTGTATCTCACTGCGCGATGCGGTTCTTCTTCGAAATGTTTTTTTATTTTCGTGCATCGCGCAAAAATTGTTTCTTACGTGCCTTATACATTTCCCTCCGGAAGAATCACCGGCGCAACAGCAGGAAATAAAACACATCGATAAATCGATGTATCGCGATCGAGCCGAGAATTCGATGCGCATAGAGAATCATGTGCGCGTATACTGATTTTTGGTTTGCGCAGAAAGAAAATATTCTTTCTCAACGGTATATGTATCCGCGCGCACGCGACCTGCATCGCGAACGTATTATCTTTCGCGAGCGAGTATCAGGAAGTTGGCCAGCGTTTTTACAGTAGAATAATTTAAATAGTGCCAATCGATAGGGTTTTAATAGCAATTTTAAAAAATATAAATATTAATAATAGCATACCCAATTATTTTTAGTGTATGAACAATCAAAGTTACAATAACGTATAATTGTTGATTACGCCCGGAATAATCGTTTAAAACAAACACGAACTGCATGAAAAATGTCCAAATTTATTTGTATAATTTGTCAATATTTTAGATTTTTGTAAAAATGAATTTTTCATCGGAAAAAATGAACTGTTAATCAACGGATCATCTCGGGTACCTCTGCACATGACTTTTGACGTCTGCGCATGCTCATAATCTAGTGCTTGGTGATTTTTCGTAATTTCGCTGACCGATTACTCGGCTCGGCGATGCAGCAGCCAATTTATATTGTGTACTTTAAAATGGGTGCATTATATTATTTGTTATGTATTAGTATCCACAGCAAATAGAATTATACAACAACATCCAAGGATGTACAGAAGCCTCGGTATCGTGTGATGCAACTGGGTCTGTTGTTCAGAGAATTATAAGAAAAGGGGAAAAAGATCACCACATTTTTGGTAGTTTCATCGTAACTCGTGTGAACAACTCTATCATTCCAGTGGCTCAAATGTTAAGTGAAGTCAACGTCACTAAAATATATACCTTTTTACTGCATGAGTGGTTGAAGAGTGGAGTTGTACCACCAGTAGAAATAATTACTGATATGGGTAAAGCTTTGCAAAATGGCATTTGTACAGCATTCAATTCTATCAGTTTGAGGGATTGCAATGATGTCTGCTTGTGGATCCTCCAAGGAAATACATCCATAATCTCTCTGAAAACACAGATGAGAGTAGATGTTGCTCATCTAATTCATGCTGTGTCAGTGGAAGTGTTTTGACAACAAACTTTTTTTTTAACCTTTTTTTTTCTTCGAGTACTCGACTGCTGTCTGCTGCACCCAAACAGTAAATAATGAGATTGGGGTGCCAATAAATTTTATATAATGAAAAAATTATCCAATATTGATTTTGATGGGCAAGAAATTTTTTCAACACAATCTTGGTGTTAAAAAATTGTATTAAATTACAACGTTTCGAGCCGAGTTTCGGTTCCTCTTCAAGTAAGCGCTATAAAAAATTACAAAGATTTCTTGTGTAAGACACCAGTGACAAGAAATGTTACAAAAATAATTGATATAATTTATACCTTGTCAGATGTTCTAGTGGTGCGAACAAACACAACGTGTCGAACCACAGTCGTAAGCCTACTAAACACACAATGTACGAGTATGTAATGTTGTAATTTATTACAATTTTTTGACACCAAGATTGTGTTGAAATAATTTCTTGCCCATCAAAATCAATATCGGATAATTTTTTCATTACATTAACAAACAGTTGGGAAATCTAAGATAGTTTTTCATCTATAAACAAATTTTAATACATTTGACTGATATACATCTAAAATCCGCGCTTTGACTTATACAAATATTTTGACTTTACCATTTGCAGATTTGCTGAAATGAAGCTGCTCGCCATCTAGCGGTAGAGACTTAAAGTGGTACAGTCGTATTCAAAGAGGTCGACAATTCTGATCTAAATGTTCGTTGAATTAATTTCGGATTGTTGAAAATGTGTTCGAAATTTGTAACATGCTCATAAAAAACATCGCCAAAAACAAACCAATCAATGGTAATGGATTTTAAAAAATTTTAAAATCATCACTTGTTGGTCATCATGACACTCGAATACGTCGACGCAGGCGCGAATTTATACAGTCGCGGCTCCAATTCAATTCGCAGTTTAGATAAGAAAAGGTAATATTACGCGAAAACTCTTGCACGCGTGTCGCACGAGAGATGTTTTCTCGTCGTTGCACACACACACACACGTGCACTACACAGAACAACTATACCATAGTCGTAAGCGCGTCATTATAATTCATGGGCTATGGCCAAAACTATCGCAACAGCAGCTTCTCTCTTGCTCTGTATACGGTGGCGCGTCGTGGCTGCTCATATATACGCACCCTTAATCTCTCTCTCTCTCTCTCCGAGCCTCCTACGATGCAACCCCCTCGCTTATGTGCGTATATACACACAACACGAGGCGTATACGTAACGTAAACGTAACGTGTGTTTGTGTATGTGTGTATATAGTTGGAATGTGACGACGATACCTATATACTAGGCTCTACAATGACGACGACGACGACGTGTTCCGAGGGCGCTTATTGCGATAGTAAAGTGCCTCGTGTGCAGACGCACACACATACGACAACAACCGTAAACGAATATGAGCATACATAATGCGCTTTATTGTGCTCACGTGTGGATTCGCATGTGCGGTATTACGTATAGGCACGACGATCTTGGGTTTTGAGCTTATACGACACTTGCCGGATTTGATTGTATGCCTTAACAATTACGATTTGACACCGTCTTGATAGTGGTGGTGGTTTCTTTTTGACGATATTTTTGCCTTTCTACATCTGTATTCGAGTGTAATTATATGGAGGAATAATTTGATCGAAGTTTCGAACTGCGAACGAGTTGCTTTGAAATAGGCACCATACGTTCGACTGTCTAACGTGTGTGTAAGCCATGACAAAGGAAGTATAAAACGATCAGAAGCCGCCGCTGCGTGTACGCGGCAAGAAAGCCTTATATGCACAACACACACGCCCGTGCGAAAGCATCTGATGCGAGTTAGCGAACAGAGAGAGAGATACATACAAAAGTTGTCTGTTGCTTGAATAATATTACACTTAACTCCGGTCTCTCTCTCTCTCTCTATCTATCTTTCTCTCTCTCTCTCTCTCTTACTCGCCGAACAATCCGATGATTATAGTTGCTCCGCGCGGCGAAAACGTCGATAGTAGTTAGAGCGTGTATCCGCTGCGCGAATGCTAATTCCTTCGGGCGCACATACTGGCGGCACACACACACACACACACACACACACCCTCGCATATATGTATAATACACACACAGACGGTGGAGAGTCAGAGAGGCATGGAATATGGAATTTTCGTGTGGTGCACAAAAACTCTCACATCATTTTTATTTCGGCCTCTCTCTTATTCTTACTTTAATCCCCTTTATATTAATTTTTAGCCGATCAACGCACGGGCGGATTACTCTCCTCTCGATTGTGCTCGATCGCTCCGCTGAACTCCTCTCTCTCTCTCTCTCTCGGCGTCTGGATTCTAATACACTAATGCTTATGCGCTTTTCGATTTCATTTCGGCTGCAGCTTCTCCTGCTTTTTTTTTAACCGATTTTTATTTCGAACGTTTTGCGCGGCGTCTGTGTCTGTGTGTTTATCCGAACTAAGCGAGCTGTGAATTATATATCAAATCTGCGCAAGGGACTATCGGACTGTATATATTTCGCTCGTAACACCGGCGGCACATTTTCATACTCACGTGGAGCTATGGGCAAGAAGATACATGTTTTTCTTCTACGACGCGTGAAAGTAAAAAAAAAAATCTGCAGAGGAAAACTCGACTCGTACTGTGCGGGGTCTCTCTCTGCGCGCGGCTATATCAAATATCAATTTCTCGCCTCTGACCAAAGTGAAAATAGCACACGGCCGGGCGCGCGCGCGAGTTTACGTATGGAAATGGAAGACAAAATCCACTTTGCTTTCTACATGGAAAACATCTTGGTGTAATCAGTCGTGTGTATGTGTAGTAACTCCAGTGCTCACGTGCGCGAGCTTTTCAATCGCTGGAACAGGAAAAAAAAACCTCCCTTCGAATCTTTTCTTTTTTCTCTATCCTTTCGCTTTGCGATTATATATGCGTGTGTACCTAGCAAAACAGTATTTTGATTTGGAATTATCTCCGTGGCTTTATTTCTCTTGGTTTTTTTTTTGTTCTCTTCGCGGGTGTTGGTGTCTTTTATTTCCAAATGATTATGTTCGATTAAGAATCTTTTACAGAACACGATCGTATTTATTTAATTTTTTCATTTTTATGTTAGTTAACTGCCCTATTAGAATTGCTCAATAACAATGGTTTTCTAATGATCGAAAATTGAACTTTAGAAAAATTTTGAAGTATATTACCATTAATTAGCTTGTTTTTGGTGATTATGTGGTTACAGTTATGATACAAACATAATAATTATTGTTTCAAAAAATTTAGTCCAGTTTTCAACCACTTTAATATAATAATACCACTTCAAGCCTCTGCCACTAGATGGCGAGTACCCTTCATGAGTAAATCTGCAAGTGACAAAATAAAGATAATTACATAAAAGAAAGCATGGTTTCAAGACATTAAGTTCGAATCTGTCTCGAATCTATTTTTTTTTTTTTCATGTCTTTGCCACCTTCGCTGCTGGCACTGCTTAACACTCTTCGTTGAGAAAAATTTCTCATCATTCCATCGAAAATTTCCAGGTAAATCGGCTGGCTAGAAAAAATAATCGAACGTTTAGAAATGATTTAGAAGCTCGAAGCGTCAAAGAGAGTAAGCAATCCTGCGGTTTCGTTTTTACGATAGAGCCATACAGTGCACAACGCGCTAATTAATTCGCGCTCTATGGGAACCAACGGCTCCGAAGCCGTATTATAATAATAAATTTTAAATCATCATACACACAGACAAAAACATCGTGATTATTTGTAATTGCGTTGCGCGCGACTCGCGAGAGAGAGAGGCCTGCTTAACGTGTGGTACATAAGGCCGTCATTGGCAAGTTCAAAACTATATACATTATATACGGCGCACGCATGTAATAATGATAATAATGGATAGTGACAGTGTATCATTAACGCGACCGGCCGGCCGGCCGTAGAAGTAGTAGTAGTAGTATTATACAGCTATATAACACACTTTTTCAGTCGCGTAGTCAAGAATAATACTCCGGGCTTTTATAATATTATTATACATTTTTTTTTTTTTTTTTAACTACCTTCGGGATCCTTGCGAAGTCAATATTCTTCACATCCGTTCGACTATTATACCCGGGTAAAAAAAAAAAAGCCCATGCATTGTCGAGCGCGGAAAACTATATCCTCGAGCGCGTATATTACACGTATATGGTATATCGGTAGCCGCCGCCGCGGCCGAGCTGCTTAATAAGCTGTTAAATAAAAATTCTATGGTCTGATTTTCTTACTACGCTCGATGTAGACACGCACCGCGAGTAAGGTAATATCACTCATTATATGGGGATATCGTAAAGCTCGATAATGACGATATGTTCGTTTTTACTCCGAGCTGACACTGCACCACGGCACGTGCGAGTGTCGAATCGTAGGAAGATGCGATTCGAGAATAAACGCGAATGGGGCGTATCAATTATCATTTTTTGGTCATAGCGCGGTATTATTATACGTAATACGCTAAGGTCGATCCGAGGGATATTTTTAATACTCCAAAGCGCGCCCGGCCGATAAAGCCGCCCATATACAGACGCATCAAGTTGTTATTTTATTATACCGATAAGAGAAAAAAAAAGAAGAAGATGAAAGTCGCACTTTTCGCGTCGGGGAGGGCAAAATTTGCGCGGCGTATATATATGTGTGCGTGTAAGGGAGGTGAGAGCCTTTCTTTGGGCTTGCTGCAGAAGGTCGATGAAAACACGTTTTCTCCGCCTCGGTATATATATAGGAAAAGAGCTCGCGGGGGAATCCGTATCTCGGCTACATTTTTCTTTATCAGTAAACCGGCAGCAGTAGCGCACACAGGCCCGTACCTCGTCGTTTTCTAGCGAGAGACTCGCGCGCCGCGCGTGTTTTATTGCCCGAAAACCGACAGATATCGAGGGATTATGTGGCCCATCGAGAATCGCGCGACGCGGCTGCGACGACGACGACTTTTTCTCTCACTCTCTTGTTCTCCTTTTTTTTTCTTTTGCTCTTGCTTTTGCTTTTTATGTACTTAAACGCTTTTATCTCTTTATATCTCTCTTCGACGCCTTTCTAATGTAATATTATATGCGACTTTTTTTTTCGGCGTCGAGAAGTGAAACATATTTTCGCCCTTCCCCCGTTATATGTACAAAAGTTTATGTACGCGCGCTCAATCGTATAAACCTTTTATGCATTGTTCAGTGCATGTCCAAAGGCGTATATATACAGACGGAATCCCGAAAATCGTGGATCAGCAATTTCGGGACTCTTTCGATACTTATTTTTGACCTTAATCAGAAAAAAGAGTCAGGCTCTTACAAAGGCGAGCGAGCGAGCGAGCGCATACAAATTTTTTTACTTCTGCGCTCTTTCTCGCAATTCGTTCATCCTCCTAAATCTAAAATAAAAGAGAGGCGCGCATATCGAGAGGCTCTTCTTCTTCGTCTTCTTCATCTCTTGTGCTTTTAAAAAAGCGGATGTTTCGCGAAACCGACCAACGATCGGATTTCCTTTCGATCTCTTTCTTTCTCTCTGTCGATCCCCGAAGGGAGTTATTTTTTTTTTTTTTATATATATGCGCGCTCGCCATCTTCTCTCCCCCCCGATTTTTTTTTCTTCACTTCTTATAATACAGTCTTTCTTTCTGATGTGTTTCGGACTCTCGGGCTTTGTTTTATCCAAAGTGCTGATATGTATGTGTGTGCCCGCATGCGTCGATTTTTATTTTCATATAAAAATAACCCTACATTAGACTCGATTCACATATACACACGTATACATACGCAGCCTCGATTTTTTTGGGAGAAAGCAGGAAGGCGTACGTTTTTAATATGTGCGGACTACTACTATATACAATCGAGAGGGGCGAACGCAACAAACTTGTAATATTTCAGCAAAACCTGGGCCGAGGCCACGATTACCTCGATAACCATCTATAAATCGTTTTTTGGGGGTCATTTTATTCCATTTTTTTGCGCGAAAAAGCAAAGAAAACTATATAATACGTGTGCACGATTTTTTTATACGTATGGCGAAAAAATAGAATAAATGATGAAACGGAGCGGCGGCGGCGGCGGCGGCCAGCCGAGTCAATCATTATATTGCGCGCGGGCTTCGAGAGATCGCTTCGAGAAATAGTAGTGCGTTATCGCTTCTAATCTCGGCCTTACGCGTGCGTATATAAATGGTAATAAATAACTTTTCGTGTTTTTTTGTTCAGGAAAGATATCCGTATTTCAGTACATATTTTTACTCTTACCTCACTTTTTTATTCATTTATATAGTTCGAAGTTAATGAACTCAAAGTCCGAAATTAATGAAAACTTCTATAAACGGATGCATCTTACAAAACGCCAATTTTAACGTGGAAATATAAAAAATGACAGACCTCGACGTAAGATACACTCCGGCCGAGTATTGCTCGGCTTATCGCGTTTAGTGCGTTGAAATATCGCAGCAGCAGCAGTAGTAGTGAGAGTATTCGGGTGCTGCTGCTCCTACCCCTCACACAATTTCTCCCCAAGTGAGACGTACGAGCGTTTAATGGTGATTTTTTCGTACGCTTTTACGTCGATACCGGCACGAGCATACACAAGCGTATATGTATGATACGTCGGTACAGTGTTTTAGGTGCCTTTTGGCGATTGCACGTCTTTTCATCATCGATGCTGCTGCTGCTCGCTGCTGCCCTCCCAGAAATTCCATCAAATTGTTTTTTCGGACCGACTTTTTTTTCTATATACGTACGTGTGTGCGCCCGATGATAGCTACGATTGCAAGAAGTTATGATTGATCATTTAAACGCGCTACTACTGCTACGTATACGAGGCGGCGGCGTTTTATATGCGCTTTATGCCTTATCGGCCGACCGGATTAATCAATAGTTTCAAAACACAAGCAATGTCTCGGGCGGTGGCGATACTGTATATAATGTATGACTATGGGGTATATAACGCGCACATACACACATACAGGAAATACAAAAAGCAAACATAAAGCTGAAAAGACGTTGCGGGAAGCGGTATATAGGTATAAGCATCGTGACCCCCTTTGCCTTATGTGCAGCCGAAGAAAATCGTCGTCGTCGTCGTCGTCGTTTTAAAAGCTCGCAAGTTCGCTGTGTGTGTGTGTGTGCGCGCCAGGAATTAAATTCTTAAAGTTCCTTTCATTCATACACATGACAAAAGTCGCATTCCGCAGCAGTAACAGTAGCAGCGCAGAGGGCCACCAGATCTCTCTCTCTCTCTCTCTCTCTCTCTCTCTCTTTCTCTGAGATATTAATTCCCATAAATTTTCTTTCAAAACGCGAACGCGAATCTTTTCCGAGGCCCTTACGCTTTCCTTACGTATACATACGTATATATCCTCCAGCGTAACTTTTATACATGTATAATCTTTCGCTTCTATATGCGAGCACGGGGAATATCGGAGTCATTTTCTTATCTCGCGGATCGAATAAAGGAGCGAGCCTTTAAAAATAGTCTGCGAGCAATTTTATGGTCCAGTAATATTAAACGATTTGATAACATGAATATATATTCCACATGCGGATTCTTAGATACCTATGGTAAATTGAATGTTTGATTATTAATTAAACTCGCCAGTTTCGAAACTTATATCGAGTCGGTGCAGTGCGCGTAATGAGCTACATCAGTCAGGCATTTTCGTCTTTCAGAAAATCTTTCTTTTATCTTCGAAATTAGTTCGGACGCTCGACGTACGCATATAACGTAACGCCCTCGATCGCGCCGGGATATAATGAATTCTTGAATATTATGTGGCTGTTCTCTTTTAACTAAGCGCGTGTACACGTATTCGCACGCACGACGAAGACACTTGAAAATAATGCGCTCCTCCCGCATACGTGTCTCATTATAAACATCGAGAGACAGTTTTCCCTCTCGTGTGTGGCACGAAAGTATACTGACCCTTTTTTGGTGTAAGTTAATTAGAATACATTTGCTATCGTTGATAATTTTACAATAATTTAATCTTTTCAAAAGCGCTAAATATAGTCGAAATTCGAATGATTAATCAAATAAAAGCGAGGAGAGAGACATTAATCACGAAGCCAAATCAGAGGTAATAATTGACGTCGACGTTATTGACGCGATAACAAAAAGAAAAAAAAAGGAATAGCCCGTCGAGCGTGTATACAAATCAAAACAAAAATTATAACGACGGATATTCTCATCATCGTCCGAGTGTCTGCGCGGAGGACTCGGATCAAGATGTAGGATGAATTTTATTTACCTTTTTTTTTAACAGAGGGCTTTGGCAAAATCTATATTTGTATTAAACGCCCGATGAGGAAGAAACATAACGCGGAGAGGGCGAACACACATACATACACAATATAAAGGACATTGCCTCGTTCTAATTGAGCGAGTTGTCGGCTCAAATCCTGATTTTCGAATCTCTCGCGACTAGTCGAGCGTGAACGCGATGAATCTTTTCTGCGTATGGGTTTTGTCGCGTCGTGTTCTCCCTCCTCCTCCTCCTCCTCCTCTTCTTCTTCGCTCGCTGCTCACTTCGGCTCGTGTTTAATAATTATAAAAATATTCGGATCGAAATGATTGCATTTTGAGCGCCGCGGCGAAAGATAAATCGCGCGCGCGTGCGTGTTCGGATTTTTGGCCACGCGAAGTGGAGTATATATTCACGTTACTGCTTTGAAATGACATTTCTGAATTGAAGAGTCAATTGTTATCTCTGAACCATTTTTTCGATTCATCACGCTTTGCGTGCATTTTTGAAAAAACCGCTGCCAAGACATTGGCAAGGAGCTTCCTCCATAAAAGTTATTTACGATTAATAATAATTTAAAAAAAAAATGTAGTATATCGTTATTTT
>CACVKI010145090.1:3150-19711 GCA_902732785.1 Trichogramma evanescens | reverse complement strand
CTCAAACTCGCGGCGCGAATTACAGCGGGCTAACAATAATCGTCGATTTCGACTTGCGCGTGTCGCTCGAAATCGGGCCCAAACTGTACTGTCCTCTAGCTCGCTGCTCGTACGCGTAATTAGTCGCGACGCGCTCGCGTTTCGCGCAGTTCCTGCGCGCACGTGAATTTATGTCTCCCTCTCTCTCGTTGCGATCTGCCGTGGTCGCGCTTCTGCACCTGAAAGAAAATCTCACGTATGAGTACAAGATATTATGGTATTGGCTTTGAGGGAGAGAGAGACGAGATCTTGTCCAGATTCTCGTCACAATATTAAAGCCAAGTTTGATTTAAACGATTATTTTGACCATTTAAAATAATTATTAGGCCAGTATTAACATTTAGGATTCCTACTAGGGTATAGGAACTTGCAATAAAAGCAGCGTGCGTCCGCAACGAGCTCCAGCCACACCTGCAAATAAGTATAGTTTTTTCAACCAACCAATGTCTCGTTAAAAGACGCGTCATCCCTTATAGATCGGCTGCTAATATGCAACGCCAACGGCCAAGTATCAGGACAGAAACTGCGCTACTCGTATTATTGTATATTTTAAGCCCGAGCTATACAAGCTCTAATCCCGGCGTTGCGGTGAAATTTCTGCGCGCAAAACGTCGATAGTATTTTCATGCTTTCGCAGTGCAGACGGACAAAGACACGGGCGCGCAGGTGTATGTGGTGGTACATTCATGTACGCATATCTTTTGTGCGTCTGTGTGCAAGAGTACAATGTATAGCGCAGCAGTGGCAGTCGTGCAAAAAAGAGCTCCACAACGCAACCCATCGTCGAGAGAGAAAGAGAGAGAGAGAGAGAGAGAGAGAAAGCGTCAGGGCGTACTAGTCTGGCGCAGACGACACGGCAATAGGAGAGTAGGGTGCAACGTACTGGGGCAAACTTTCCCTCCCTGGGCACATAAAGATGTGTGCGTGTGTCTGTGTGAGAGAGAGAGTTTGGGCATGTAGCTCGTTGATTTGAACCAATGAGCTCGAGAAGCAGTAGCAGCATCAGCCCTCGTCGCACACTTTGTGTGCTTCGTTCTCGTATCTTATATAACTTAGACTTAAGCAGGAGCAGTAGTCTAGTTACCGGGTAATGCTCGTAATTAAATACGTGCTTGTGCTTCGGGAAACGAGACGTTTGTCCCTAATATTGCACACGTTTTTTTAGATATTACTTGAAATGCGTTAAAATACGAGTATTTTGTATTAATTCGTACAAAAATACTAACTTTTTTAAAAATTAGATACGTATTATTCTTTTGGAAGAGACCAGAAGAAATATATGAAAGGGCGACAATGTACGTATCGCTGCCGGGAGCTCTGGAGCTTGCACGCGCCGCAAGGAGAGCTTTTTTGCTCGATTTCGGCTACGTAGCTACCGCCACCACTACTACCGTCAGCCCTTAGCAACGATGCTATATATCAAGTGGCAGCTATGTCAGTACGGCACGAGCTCGGAGCTCCTCTCACCGAAATTCAGCCGGGCAAAGAGAAAGAAAAAGAGGGAGAGAGAGAGAGTGGAGCTAGGTATTATATACCTCGTGGCTCCCAGACCGATTTCCGATACTCTAGCGCTTGTTTGTGTGCGTGTTGTGTGCGCCTGCACATAGCAGCCAGAATGTACATTGCTCACTCGAACCGACGCGCACGACGATGTACAACGGCACTATTATATTAATTATTGGGGCGTAATTAAGTACACGGGGAAGTGCACGCGAGCTTGCGCGTGTCCAAAATAACTCAGCGATTTCGTCCGGCTATTGCGGAATCGATCATAGAATCATCAAAGCGCTTATGCGTATACATATTTGTATATATTGACAGTTTAGAACTGTCAGTGTTTGATCCGGTTTATAGATAGATATGCATCAGTTGGAATGTTAGTATCTGCTGAGCTTGTAATTGGAAACTCAGAGATTTCGTTCTCTTAAATTTAATACGCATACAAATGAATTTCATACAAAACTTAGTAGAAATGCTTGACGCTTATAATGGCCTAATGATCAAAATATCACTATTTAAAAACACTTCAACTGATCCGAAAAATCCTGATAAAGTTCACCTGTATTCTTAAAACAATTATTTTATATTTTTTTTATAAATTAGACATTTTTTTAATAAAATTTTTTTGCCAAGTTGATCGTTGTTGAGTGCAAAGTGAATTCATTTTTATATTGCTGCGCGGTCTGCCTAAATTTGACATTTTTTAAATGCATGGACTAAATAAAAATTGCTACGATGTTTTTCTAGAAGGTTTAGAACAAAAGTGCATGGCTTGTGATGCTATTTGAGCCCTTCAAAGGTATTAAAAGTTAGAAAGTCGAATATGAAAAAAATTCCCAGTAAAAGGTTACGTTTTTTTATTGCAAAATAAACGGTAATAATGTTTATTTGCAGCAATATTAACATTGGATTCTGAAAGAACATACCCAAAAATCCATTGAAATGGATGTTCTAGAAAAAATATCAACTTCACTTACGGTTTTCATACGATATTAGAAAATTCATTCACAAAATTGCACTGGATAGCATTAACTGTTTAAACCGCTAGAGGGCGTGTTATTTTATATATAAGTCTGCAAGTGGGTAAGTAAAAAAATGGTATATAAGTCAGCGCATGGTTTTTCATTTAATTGAAATTTACGATGAAGTCACACGTATATGATTTCTAAATCCATTCTTATTGCAATGTATTAATTAATGATCAGAACAAAAAAAAAAACTATTAAATTAGATCCGATTAAAGGTCTAAAAATAATATTTTTGTGAGTCTACTAAATACTAGTCGAACGTTTAATGCTAGCCAAGCTTATTGTGCAGGCTCATGAATGTACACGTGCGTGTGCATATCGTCAAGCTCACCCCCTGTCTTTCTCTCTCTCTCTCTCTCCCTTATCGCTCAAAAAATGTCTAGACGCTCGTCGTTTATTTTTTTCCCCCCTCACGGTGTCGCGCGTTTTAAGCTCACACTGCGTGTGCGTCGGTATCCCAGAGCATACGTAGGCATGCATATGAACGAGAGGGGTTGTGAAAATTGCTTTTAACGAGTTTTCAGTTGAAGTGCAACGACGAAGACTACTGCCTCCGCTGCATTCGCTGCTGCAGCCCGTACATGAATTCGAATAAATGCGAGAGGGAGCTGCGCGAGCGAAGCCAATTTTTTTCTTCTTCTTTCTTATCTCGGACGCGATAGCCCGTGCGTAATGCGTGTACGCTCGAGTGTCAAGGGTGTGCGTGGATATGCCAAGCGAATATCAAGCCCGAGCTTTTACCGATTCTCAAGCGTTACAACGATAACGACGAACATTTTCAGAATAATTTGAAAATAATTTCGGACGTTTTTCTCGCTTTTACTATTTTTTCCTCGAAAACGTTATGCTGCAAACGTATGTAGCATGTATACCGATAGCGAAGGGATAACATTTATGGAATGTGAAAATATGACGCGTGCGATAATGGATTCGTCACGACTCGCTTTGACAACGAGCCGTGGATATGAGTTGCTGCCTCGCCGTACACTCACACTCGAAGCAGCTCGTAAATATAATGAAGCCGTAACGAAGTGCCAGCGAAATTGATTCATGCCACGAGTGAACGAAACGTCCAATTTTCAATATAATGAAGCGTATACGTCAACGTAAGAGAGAAAAAGAGAGAAAAGGATTCGACGCGGTGCATCGTAAGTCTCCATATCGTCGATTTATCACGAGAGCTGTAGAGCTTTTCCTAGCTTTCGCTACAAAGTCCGCTACTTATACCAAACGGATGATTCACGGCGGGGACTTTCTAATTCGAAGCGCGTATTCGTATACGCGATGCATTTATACATTTATGCGAGATACCGAGAAATGAGTACTCTCTTCTAAGCGCGACTGCAAACACACACAAACACACTCCACTCTCGCATCTCTCTTGCCGAGTATATATATCTGTATGTGCAGTGTATAGATGCAGCTCGCGCGGCGACTGCAAAACTCGAGAGTGAGCGAGAGACAGCGAGAGAGAGAGAGAGAGAGAGAGAGAAAGAGAGAAAGAGCGCGTTCACCAGTTCAAGGTTAGGGGCGATGCACTTGCTTTTTCCTCTCTTTCTTGTTTCTCTAAACTCTCGCGTCGTGGTGCAGTGTAGCACTAAGCGCGCGGGTGCGTTCGCTACTCTTAGGATTGTACACTGCTCTGCATCGCAAAAATATAATTCGGTTGTACAGCCCGAGATTGATTTTCCTCCGCTATATGTATAAATAAATATTTTGCGATATCGACGGGCGCGTAATCGAGCGATAAACTTTCACCGCTCGCGAATAAACTGGCATTATCATCTATCACATAAATACTTTGAGATCTTTATTACGTTCTGCGTATAGTAGCTATACGTGGGATACGAATTTTTTTCATTCTCTCAAGACAATTTTTCGGTTTAGCTAAGACTGCGTGAGGTGCATACGAAGGAAATCGGCAGTGTATGCGCCCTCGGCGCTACGTGACTTTTTTCGGGCAGATGTGTTGGGACGCGTTCTCATATTGTGTGTGGTCAGTAGCGATCCTTTTGAAGTGAAACTTTTTTAGGTGCATTGGGTGTGGCTATTGTTAACCCGTAAAACTGAGCAAAATCCCTATATTCGTAGGATGGTAGACTCTTCAGTAGTAGAGTCTTTGTCCTCTGCGATTAACCGGCGCTCTAGATGATCTGCTCATTCTACCCAAACTAAGAGACAAACTGATAAATCAAAAAATTAAATTCAAAAGATACAATTCATTTTAGAAATAAATAAGCAGTCTTTTAAGAACAACAGTAGTTCAATGATTTGAGAAATGAGTGATTGCATTTTTTTGAATATCTGACACACTGCACAAGTGAGTGTGAATAATAATACACACAAAAGTACAAATGGAGGCAAAGCAAAATGGACTGATCGCGTCGACGAGCTCTTTGTATATATGCGTAAGTTCCAATGTGCATATAGCTCGCAATACACATGCAACTGCAGCGCTGCAATACACAAAGTACTGATTCTCTTTTAACTCTTTCGTATATTCGTGTGAGTGTTAGTGTGTGTTTGTGTACGGTCGAAAAAGAGAGAGAGACTGGAAAACTATGAGCTGCACCGCGTGCACAGGAGACAATGAACTCCTTGCCTCAGGGCCAATGTACTCTAGGACGCGTGTGTGTGTATGTTGTACGTATAAGCTTGCTGGCAAATAGCGATCTGCCTTCGCACATCGTGCACACACATGCTCACACAGATCTTTGCCCTGTATATAATGCACATAAAGTATGTGTATGACATATTCTCCTATGTACCCGTATCGTCGGACTTGAGGCTTCATCTCTCTCTTTTTCGTCTTTTTTTTCTGTCCTCGGTCGAGTGATAACGACGCGGTAATGTATACGAGTGTATCGTTTGCACACTGACCGTATAGCGAGCCTCGTACATGCGCGAGCGCAAAAAAAATGTTTTTCTTTTTCCCTTATCGCTCTCCCCTCTCCCCGAAGTGTAACACGCCCGAAGCTCCAATTTTCATCATGCCACGATTCAACTACGAGATATGCGCGCACCAAAGAAAGGCCTGAAAATCCGAGTGTATTTTCTGCAGGAAAGGGAAATATGGAGGACGTGCACAACGTGATTATACATACCCAGACACATACACACATACACGTATATAGAAAAGAGAAAGAGCGAGCGCGAGAGAGAAAGAGAAAGAGAGAGTCGGGTCAAGGCCGCAGCATTTGCACTTTTATACATGCAGACTCGCACACACACTGTGCAGCGCTTGGCATATCTATATGTGTATCGCGAACTCTCTTTCTCTCTTTCTCTTTCTCTCTCTCTCTCTCTCTCTCTCTCGCAAGTGCATCGAACTCTTGCCGCAATGACCATTTTATACGTGTATACGAGTATACAGCATGAGCTGCGGCGGCAACAGCGGATGCAGGCAATGGGCGCGTGCTCTCATGTGTGCGCATAATTATTCTCTTTCACTCTTTCTTTCATATACTGCGTATTTATCAACGTACGAGCGTATCGCAATTTTCCGACTGATCTCGAATAATTTTGCACGTTGTTGCCGGGTGCATAATACGTATTGTGGCCACGTTGTAGTGTCAAAATTTTAAACTTTTCTGTCGAGTCACGCTACGCAAAGTTAAAAAAAAAGGAAAAAATTCGAAACGTCAAATCGCGCTAATTAGGTGTCATAAAAACAGTAATATAACGCTTTACGAGTCGTGTACCGAAATCGGCACACATCCGTACGTATGTTTTGTTTACACGTCGAAGATGGCTCCAAAAAACTGGCCCAAATCGCCGACCCGTTCAAAGCATAATTCACAAATACCATAATCTCCGATTCTTTTTTATGATATGTAATTAGCACAAGCTCGTTCGCGACTCGTTCAAGCACTCGTGCTAATGCTCGATAAATTTTCGACTGGGTCAACGTACTCGAGCCTCTGTGTTTATACACATACGCGCGTGTGTGTATGAGTGTGCGTCGGTCAGGCAATAGAAAGTACATCCGAGCCACATGAGGCAAAAAACTGCCGGCGTATAATATAACGACCGATCGGCTCGACTTGAATCAAGGCATTAAACGCGTAATTTTCGCGACGATTCTCGAGAACTCTTTAAGAAAGAAAAAAAGAAAAGAATGTTTATCAGTTTAGTACGATTCAATTATGTTTAATATTCGTGTCTGGTATTGTAATAAGACAAATCGTAATTATTTCATTCTTCCGTTCGCGTGCGCGTGATTATGCTGGATACAATTTTTTTTGCTAACCTTTTTATCAAGGCACAAAAACCCAATTTCAAATGAACTTTTTTCATCTTGAATATGACTATGAGCAATGCGATATCGTCGGTATCAAACTGCTTGGAAACTTTATATCGTACGCTGGAGCGCAGGACCGAATAAAAAAAAATTCCCTAAATCGCGCGCGCTCGCATATTATTGCACCGCAGCAGTGGCGGGCAACAACATTTCGAGTAGTAGTAAAAAACAAGGTTCGAGAGGCTGCAGGCATACGAAAAGAGAGCAAAAAAAAATCACGCTTACCCAGCGTATCCTATACAAGCAACACGTGCGTTTTGCTTTATAGGCGCGCTCCAAGCGGTATAAAACAGCGTATATAGCAAAAAGTGAGCCAGGAGAGGGTAGGAGCGAGAGAGAGAGCCCTTTTTCGCGGGGCCGATTAAAATTCTGGGCCTCTAGCTCATTCGCACGCGCATCAGAGTTCACTGTCCTGGGCCAAGGCCACTGCTCGCTGCTGCTGTTGCTGCGTATATAGTATGTGTTATACGTGCTGTATGTATACGAGAACGCGTGCAAGTACCGCCCCACTGAACCAATTGTGCAGCGTCTTTTTTTGAAAGAGAGAGAGAGAGAGAAGCAGCTCGACGCAGTAGTAGAATACTTTACTTATAAACACGCACGCATGCATGTGTGTGTGTGTCTCAGGCTAGGCTCGTTTTTGCATTCATACACACACGCACTCATAAATCGAGTCGCTCGCTCACGATATATAATATATCTGTCGCAGTAGTAGTAGTAGCAGCAGTTTTTTTTAAATGCGTATTTCACATGTGCATTGTACGCGAATAATTAACTGCCTCTGTGCTATTCGCATATATAAATTTAGGCGAAAGAGGTGGGAGTCGAAAAAAAGAAGGGGAGGGGGCGATTCGAAAATCAAGAGAGAGAGAGATGTATGTGCGTAGCATACAACTTTTACGCTACTATGCTACGAGCGCTGCAGAGAGAGAGCGCACCCAAAAAAAGGGGGAGAGTATTATGAGCGCGAGGTGATTGACCCTGGCCTTAGAAATTACATGCGAAAAATGCCGGTCTCTCGAGTCTGCTTCTCTCTCTGCCTATGTATGTATTTGTGTGTTATATTTTTGCCCAAGCGTATGTAGCTACTATTGCTACTGCATGACGACGGTTACGCATAACGTATTCTGCAGAGCTGCAAATAATGCACTTTGACGTATAAGCGCGATCGGAGAGGCGTCTGATATATTTCCAGACCAAAATTCTGGGTTCGATAATATAGCTCGCGCGGTGAATTCGAACGATTAGATCGTCGTTGCTTTTCAATTTCAACACATAGTAATAATATACCGAGACTCGCGCATAAGCGAGCACAGAACGTTCTCTTCGTCGAAATTTTTGTGGGGTGAACTTTCGACGCCGTGCGACAGTAATTGCGCGATTGCCGCGTATAGAGCACTCAGGGACGAACAATAACTCGATGAATATGGCCAAAAATGCTTTACAACTCTATATGAACGAGCGCAGACAGATAGACAAGCAGAGTCAGCTCGGGCATAAGGGCGTTGCACGGAATCCCGGGAAATGCGCGTCTATATCTCGCGAGTTATACGCAGTACGCCATAGCTCCCTTTTTCCAATACCACGGGGGTTGCGCGTTATAGCTTTATCTGTGTGTGTGTGTGTGTGTACGTACTATACAGAGGGGCGATTGACCCAGACACCCCCTCCAATGCGGCGCGCACACATACGCACGCGAACGTGCATTAACTGCGCTACGCGAGTGTGCACGCACATATACAGTCCTGTCTTCTACAGCGACACAGCTCAGACGAGCGATAAAGCGCGTTTGTGTGTATGCGTGTATTAGGGCTGGCTTCCCATTCGCTGGTTGCTCTATGGGTCTCTTATATGCATGTGAGAATGTATGCGTGTGCTCGCCGACTGTCATTGTGAGCTGGAGGAGGATGTCGCTCGCGCCGCGCGCGGGAGAAAGTGAACGCGGAGTATAACATGATACATCGAGGAGTTCGCGACGGCACGAACGGAAAACGATAAATGTTATTATTGGTAAATGTCGATTTTTTCTTGTTTTTACTTCAACGCATTGGCAGCCCCATATGTCTTTCCTCTCACTTACCATTTCGGATAACGGCCAAAGTTTGCCGCAGCTCGGGCACCTCTAAGTGTCAATAATTTAACTCATAAACGATGCAAGTTTGCCGATTATCTCCTGTTTGCTCGTTTTGTTTCCTTTCCGCATCGGTTTATTTTCAACGGCAGCTTGTTGTGCTTAAAGCATCGCCTGAAAACAGGCCGTGGCCTATACCTCCACGAACAACTAGTTGTCGTGGTCGTCGCCAAAGGTCATTAACTTCCTCTCGCTCTCTTTCGATTCCCCGTTGAAAAAAAAAAAAAATGAAAACAAGCGCGACGCGACCGAGCATGGTAGGGGGGAAGAAAAAGAGTTCATGACAATACATGAAAAAATGCACGATGACTCTGGCCTTCGTCATTAGCATACTTGCGCACATAAGCGCGTAAACGACCGAGGCGCTCCGCGCTATAAGCTCATACGAGGCTTTCCGAGTGGCCAACAGCAACAACGAGTACAATAAAAAGCTGACTGAGAGAAAAAACCAGTTTGGCTTATATACGCGGGGTTGATGATAACAAGGGCAAATACATACATATATTTAACAATATGACACTACTTCGATGCGTGTGTTTGTATGCTTGTACGAGTGTTGCAAGCCTGACACACAACGACTACGACACAAATCATCATTAGTCGAGACGATATCGTTGCAAACGTCGAAAATGTTTTCTAATGGATCATTTTTGCGTCGTTCCCTTTGGAAGAACACCCTCAATGAGATAATAAATGTCAATACGAGATTTTTAGGAGTCAATTTGTTGGATTTGATTTTTTGATAAGCGATTTAAAGTGAAAATAATGTACCCTTTTACTTATATTATACTAGCTCGAGATTTAGTGTATTTAGTATATAGGTAGCTATTTTAACAGTTACATCAAGTGTTTTTTTATCAAAAAACGACTTCCTGCAAAAGTTGATGTCACTTTTCTGGCACAAGTTCATTTTTTGTTTTTCAATAATGGTACTGATTTCAAACTAGATAAGCTCTATTCATAGTGAACTTGAGAGACACCTTACTCGATTTTTGCCATTTTTGGCAAAAACCGCGTTGCAGTAGAATAAGTTCAAATTCTTCATGTAAACATTTTTTTTATCGGCCATATGTTTAGCTTAATTATTAAAGCGGAATTGTGTCTTGAGAGAAGCTCTTATGGTGAAGTCTCGACGTATCCTAAGCGTCTTCGGAATTTTTTCGGTATTTTTCACACGACGAAGAAAAGTCCCAGGCTAATATACAGCCTCGATAAATGAAAGAAAGAAATTATTATAGTAGACTTTTTACGCGACCGCATGGTATTTAAAGCCATTATATTACTGTTTACTTTTGGTGACAGCAATGTAGGTACTTGGCTGCTGCTAGCGTTTGTCAACGTGCTCGCGACACCGTGTTGACTCAAAGAATTTGTATTCAATGAAATTATTTAATTACCAACAGCCATTACATATTATAGTATTGACACTTTGCTCGCAAACTTCTATCGGATAAGACGATCAAAGATTATCTTTTGATAAAATCCACGCGTGAAGAAAAAATAATTTTCATAAAAGCAAAATACAGTTACTTATATAGTAACTTGGACTGTGTTTTACCACTTACGGGTAAGAAATGCGCCATCTAGGTACAGAATCGAAACTTTAAATTATATTCCTCTTGAAGATGGCCTCGTGATGAGTTTCAGTTTATCATAGTACGAGTCTTGCGGTTGCTTTTAGTTATATTTATTAAACTTCTAGTTTTAAAAAAAAACAAGTAGTCGTTTTTTTTATTAATCGTTAAGCATCCCTTTATCAAGTCCCGTAACATTTTTCCAAAGTTGCTAATGATAAAGCAACGTTATCAAACATACCTTATTTTCTAACGAAGGAAATGATGCCAAAATTATCTATTAAAAATATTTTCCGACAATATCGCCTCGATTTCATGAATTTTTGTCTACATCTCTCTCCGGAAATGCGATGCATCGTCGACGAATAACTGCGCTCACGCGTTTGTTTTTTATGATTTGTACAATACATCTTTGCAACCGTGACCGTGACACGACTGTCGACCCCGGTGTGTCTCCAGAAAAGTCATTTGAAATAATAAAAAAATAAATAAAAATCAATATTAATTCTGTGGATTACTCGTAAGCCAATGTGCGCATACTTTCCTTCATCACGATGCGTCAGACTGTTGCACGCAAGTTATACTCGTATACAAAAGGGGCTGACCCATAGACATAGACTGCAGTTGATTGCCAGACGTGTACCCATAACACCCCCTTAGCTCGGCTCCGTGTGCAATATACGCCGAGAGTCACGCAGTGCGCCGCGCATAAAGATTCGGTGCGCTGCAGACGTATATTTATTGCAAAGCTAACTTTATAAATCGCCGCCGCTACACGATCGTTACCGAGTCCCATGCAAATGAACATGCGGAGCACCATAACGTACGTAATGATCGATTCAGCGAATGTTAAAGTCCGCGCTAATTGCGCAATTGTACCTAAGACGCTGAACCGTTTCATTTTAACGTCGAGTCGCGAAAATGTCCATCCTGCGCACTGCTCTCACAGGTGTATCGTGAAAAAAATCGATACGTATAATATAGAAATTAGCAGACATCGCAGCAGCAGCAGCAGCAGCAGCACTTGCGACGAAATCTCCGCGTGCCGTTCTTACGTGAGAAACCATTGGCCTATTATTGCCAGTCATAGGGAAGAAGAAAGAAAGAAAAACATGCAAATAAAACAAAAAATGTTTCGAATTTCAATTGGCGTAATTAGTACAATTGAACGACGTCTAATGGCACGCGATGGATTTTGTGCTGAGAGATTTTTCTGGGGGGAAGCTCCGCGAGAATTTTTTGACTATATAAGCCGGGTTTTGAAATCACCAAATCATTCTCACTCAGGTAGTGCCTTCAGCGACTTAGCCAAGGAACGCATACAGATCTCTTATCCGTCACCATGAAAATGTTCATCGCAGTAAGTAGATAAAAACTCACTTGTTGTATTTTTTTCGAACCTAATCTCATTGTTTACAACTCATTTTTTGCAGTCTATTCTTTTGTCGGCCTTGGCACTGAATCTGGCCCAGGGCAGCATTTTGCCTGCAGCTTACTATCACCCAGGCCACTACCATCCGGGTCACTACCATCCAGGTCACTATCATCCGGGCCACTATCACTTGGGCCTGATACAGCCCAGCACCTGGATCCAGCACGTCCAGCTCGATCATTACGATCCACACCCCCAGTACTCGTTCAATTACGGTGTGGCCGACGAGACGACCGGTGACTTCAAGCATCAGCACGAGACCCGCGACGGTGACCGCGTCGTCGGCAGCTACAGCCTCGTCGAGCCCGACGGCAGCAGACGCATCGTCGATTACACGGCCGACGATGTGCACGGTTTCAACGCGGTCGTCCGCAAGGAACCCGCCTTCGACAAGAAAATCGTCGCCGTAGTGGCCAATCACCAGCTCAACTCGCCGCTCGGCGTCGCGGCGCTTCCGGTTCAACAGCCGATTCTCGTGAGCAGCGGAGTTCAACAGCAACAGCACCAGAAGCAGGATTAGATTCGCATCCCTTCGTTGTTTCATAGCCTTTAGTTTAGTATAATATTGCTGTGCATGTTCTCATTTCACAATTCATTTCATTTCATAATTCATAAATCATGTCATTTCATAAAATGAATTCTGTTCAATCGACTGACGACGTTAGTGTAAAATTTAATAAATATAATAAACATTAGTTATATACAAAAAATTCTTGCATTAGTATAAATTTTTTCCAATTCTTCACAAGTAAACGAATCGATCGCAAAACGTGTTCGTCGTGATTTAATAGCGCAGTTATTGCTGAATCTCCTCAGAGGCTCATTCGAGCCATTACAAACAGTCAAAAAGCGCGATATTAATAATCTACTCGATATCGCAAAATTATGGTGCGGCGCACTGACGAGTCAATGGGTTATGCCCGAAACCAGGCGCTCCAATGCAAAACGACAATCCTTTGACGCTTATATCAAACGGAAATCTTCATGGCATCGACTCACGCGATCCAAGGTCCGCGTTTTAATTTCGTCCGCGGGGTCGGTTTAACTTTTTTTTCATTTCACACTGTGTATCATTTCGTTCGGTCGGGTTATATTGGAAGAGATACGATCAACATACAACGTATGAACTTCTCTACATTCGACTAAAAAACATTGAATTTATCCAACCAAGAATAAAAATTTTTTTTTTTTTTTTTAGTAGATTACGGCCCTTTCTGCTACGAGGCTAATTGGCCAACCTCACCGTTCTACTTAACGGTGGGTCTTCCGTGTATATGTAAGTGTATGTGTTAGTGTATTAGCGTGTACCTATAGTCGATATGGTTGCGCCTCCCATACCACTGAGGTTACGCTTTGATAATGGTGTGACCCCCAACACCAGAGAATAAAAATTAGTATACGTGAAATTTGAGCGCCGTCAGGTGATCGATCAACGAGACAGAATAATATGCCTGTACTTTTTAACGTCTACTTACATATTGTCGGTTACACAGAAAATTAGGTTATCCGCAATAAGTACGTTAAGTTTTACCACATGAACAATGATAAATTATGATTATTTTTAGTAGGTAGTGATAGGTTTAACTTTAAAACCTTAATTGTATACAGGTAATATATACAAAACGTTAATTCTATATAGGCATATATACAAAAAATGTATAAGGTTACCAACAATCGAAAATGCACATTTACCCGATTCGTGGACGTACCTGATTTGCCGTGCGAATGCCGTATTGCTCTTATTCCCCGACATGCACTTCCGACAGAATCGATTACTTGAAATTAACAATTGCTATCGATAATAAATATAAGTTTGAAAAACAAAAACTGGCGATTCTTATATATCAACAACTGACTGCGGCCGGCCGCGGGTAAAATTGGTGGGCGGTCGGGCGCCGCTAGCTGGAGCCACCGCAGCGACAATTTCGGAGTCGCTCGTATAAATTCCAAGATTCTCGTCGTTGCAGCGTGCACGAGGAAGAGGCCGTATACGAATCAACATGCCGGCGCGCCGCACGCATTACGGAGCACGCACGAATCGCTTTTTCCCACACGCACACACCTAAACATGCAGCATGCGTCACGTTACACGTAGATGTGTATATGGACGAGGTCGAAGAGCGACATATGCGCTATTGTTTCGAAAAAATGTTATCTCATCGCTGCATCATAGAAAGTTTTACAACCGCGAGACTGCAATGCCGGGCGTTAAGTCTATCGCTAGATTTCACGATAAACAGCTCGAAATTGTATTTCGAGGCGAGAATATGCTAGCGGCGGACATGGTGTAAAATGTGCGCCACGATGTGTGCGAGCGAGACAGCCTCAGTACTCGCCGCCACCGCCATGCGTGTGCAGAGAGTCGTGCGCGCGCACCCGTGCGTATCTTCCGTCTCGTTTTCGCCAACGAAGTATTGGGCGATATGCAAGCCGCGCGCACAACTGCGAACTGGCCCGCATGCCGGCACGGCGGAGCGACACGAGGCGCAGGCTAAAACGTGGATTCCTCAATGTTACGCGCGCGCCCATACATGCCCGCATTAATACACGCACGCACACACACATAGACAAGGAATCTTTCGGCCGGCGAACGGGGCGTTCGAGATTTTTCGTATGCTCATGCTGCTGTGGCTGCTACTGCTGCCGTCTCGCGTACACGTACACAGACACACAGTTATACATCCGCTCGCACACACACATACGTAAACATTGCTTCTCGCTGCCGTCGTCGTCGTCGCGCGCGTGGTGGCATGGACGATTAGAGTGAAGCGCCATATTGAGATACAGGCAAGTTCGACTCGGGTCGCTCTCTCGAACTTCTCTCAACTCTAAACACAAATAGTTGATAGTCGCTCGGTAATCTTCGGTTCACGGTGTCTGTCGTCGTTTACATACAACACGCAACACACCGTGTGCGAACTAAAATACACAATTAGACTACAACAGCGCAGTATACAGTGTCGCGTGGATTACAATACACGCATTTCGCGTTCGATTCGCCGCCGCGACCGACAAGACGAAGAAGACGAAGGAAAAAAACAGGCAGCTAGCCAGAGCTCTGTGTGGACTGTCGTTCGTCGAACGTCGGTTACGAGTGCCCCTGCAGCCGTTGTTCTGTCTTTTTGCTCGACAGTAATACATACATACGCGGATTTCGCATATATTTATAATAAACATTTGAAGACAAGCTCGCGATTGAGCAAGTGCATCTCAACTCGCGCCCACCCCGCCGCCTGTGTGTGTGTGAGTGTCGAACATTTTGTGCAAAAACTACATAGACATTTTCGGTTTGTGACACAAATCACTATCGCTCGGAGTATCGTCGTTCGATCGTTGACAAGTATATTACGGTACAGTTCTACAGCAACAGCATTACGAGGAGAAACCCAAGAAGCTAAAGAAGTCCAAAGATTCTCTCGATTACGACTTGAGAATTTCGGTGCTTTCTACTTCAGTGTATTCATCACGATTGGCATCGTGCTTGCTAACCGGCAAACGCTCCTTGAACACGTTGCAAGGTAGGGTTAAGTATTCTACTTTTGATCATCTTTTTCAACTCTGCATGCGCTTGTCGTCTTGGCGAACGTGTGCGGTAATTTTCCGCCCAAGAGACTCTAATCTTTCGCGAAGCATTTTTCGACGTTTTCGGCGTGAATTTCGTAACCGACATTTTTATATTGCCGGGTTCCACATACATCACATGTCCGTAACGTGTGCTCTGCGGCCCCTCATGCTGCTCGCTGCGATCGGGGCGTCTTGTGTACATGTGTGCATGTGTGTGTATGCGAGCAGCGAACATTTTGCAAGATACTATACAGTGAACGTGTGCGAGTGAGTGACTAAAAAGTTCACGATTCTATAATACGCACAATCATATTCGTCGCGGGTTTCATTCATTATAACTTCATTATGCATTTCATCGTCTCGCTTCGAAAATTTGCTTTCGTTATCAATCACGTGTATTCCCGATTAAATAGCGTAATGGGGAAAAACGCCGATCCGTGGCGTCCATCGTATTTTGACTAGTCAAATCTCAACAAATGCACGGGAAGTGGCGGCCGGCCCTCATGTCAAGCGCGAGGTTTACGGGAACTATACATATAACGCCGTACGTACACATACGCAACAGCCTATTCCATCGTCGATGAAACGATTTGGTATCGCGGAAATTTCGATTAAATGCTCCAAACCCAATATCAGTCCGAATCGTTTGAATCATTATTTATTTGTTTTCAAAAAATATGCCCTCGCGCGTAACACTACCGATGATTGTGTTCCACATCTTATGAGAAACTTCCATCATTTCTGCTATATCTACGCACATAATGGGGCAGATGTTTTTTTCGCTCTCGGCCCCGAGAGAGCCTTCTTTTTGACGCGCACACGAGAAAGAGAGCGAACGAATTTCATCGTAAACACTTCTCCGAAAAACGAGTCTGTGTGTTTGTTAGTGTGCTCACGCGCTCGTGTGTGTGTGTGTGTGTGTGTGTGTGTGTGTGTGTGTGTGTGTGTGTGTGTGTGTGTGTGTGTGTGTGTGTGTGTGTGTGTGTGTGTGTG
>CACVKI010145089.1:4606-33964 GCA_902732785.1 Trichogramma evanescens | reverse complement strand
TCTAACCAACGAATAAAACGAGTATCAATAGATGGCGCTACCGACTTATGAATATCTCGAGATTCATAAAAGAACGGCAACGATATCTTTAAGTCGTTTCATTCATTTTTGCTAAAATAATCATAAAAGTATCGGTACTAAAGAGACTGTACTTCACGGTAAAGTTAAAATTTGAAAATTCTGATCGCGGCACTGAAAAGCTGAGGAAAAATCCTATCGAAAAAGTCAATAAAAAAAAATTTTTTTTGTTAAGATTTTAGGTACCTTTCCCCCCTTAAACGAAAGTTTGAGAATTATTGCGGTAATTTTAGACGTCATTATTTCATTATTGGATTCAATTGAATGCAATTATTTGCTAACTTTTAAAGTAATACTATAAAATCCTGTGCATTACGACGAATATTTTTATGATAAATATCTAATACAATTTAACACGTATTCGGTTAAACAAACCTTTAAAGAACCGAATGATACATGAATATGAATTTGACATATTTTATTTGTTGTATTTCGAGGAAATTTATTGATTATTATTCGATGAGTCAATCATCTACTATAAAGACAACACAATTTAGAATGCCTAACCCAAACAAAATGCAAACTTTCTCTGTATCTCGGAGCAGTCGTTTGTTTATACTTGTGACACCGACCACTTCACACCTGTTTACGATTGGAAAAACGGTACAGGCAGTTAATTTCGCGTGTTACTTTAAAGAAATACATTAAACACTCGTGCGTGCTGTTTCTCTTTCTCCATCTTTCTCTCTCTCTCTCTCTCTCTCTCTCTCTAAATGGCATTGTCTTTTTTGCAGGCGTTGAAATTCGCCTCAAGCGGTGGACCGTTATATCGGAAAAGCATTAAAGAATTCCACGTGGACGATGAGGCATTTACAGGAAAAATTGTGAAAAAATGGTCGCTGATAACATCTTGAATTAGCTAAATCTTGCCATTAGCAATTTGATTGGGCAGATTCGAGACTAAAGTTCCAAGCGCCTGTATGTATGCGATAAGTCATTGCGAGACTATCAGTCAACGTTGATGGAAAAGTAAAAAAAAAATCATGCCAGACAGGCAGTCATGGCATTTTATAAATGACATTTGTCCCGTTAAAACGAGCTTGCCATTGCAGGCCCCACGCGCTATGTCTAAAACGTAAACAAGTGCCTCTCGTGCGCGCGCCCGACTCATGAGCATTACGCGAAAAATAAAGGTCGGCGTTCTCACATCAAACAATTTTCCCCTCTTTCTCTCTTCACCGAGACTCATAACTTTCGTTTGTTCGATTGAGTATGATGGAGCCCGCGAAACGAAAGGACGTGGATTTTGATCGCGAACTAGATAGTGTAACGCTAAGTAAAAGTAGAGCGGTTGAATAATTTCATCACGTGGATGGCATAGATTTTTCCTTTCTTCGCATTAGAATGTATTTTACTGACAACATATGATTTTTGTTTATATACAAGACATACATGAATGCTCGTGATAAAAAATAGTTTTTAAAGCGCGACAGATGCGTTTATTTGGGATAGATTCTCTGTTTGACTCGTTCTACTGCGGTAAAGTGGAATTTTCGTTTAATGGAGCAGAAGGTTTCAGGACACTCTTGCCCTCGAGATAAACTATTGAAATTGAATATTGGATGTAAGAAATAAAAATGTCTCCAAGTACACTGAGCAGTCCGGAATGAGAAAAACATAACGTTTACCTCAAGCTATGTTAACTTTAAAAGAAAATTTATAATCTTCCAAAGGTGAACATACGAATTTTCCCGATATTTCGAGTGCGTTCATAGTAAGCATTGCAATGCCATTGCATGCATGTCTCAGCTCGAATGTCAGTGAAAAATTGGCTTTTATTTTGCTCTGACGTAACGACCCCTCGACAATTTATCGCTATCAACATTTAAGTTTACCTAAAAAAAAAAAAATACGTGTGTGCGTTACAATCTGTTATTTTATCAGATCTAAATTTTCGTAATAAAAGTTACGCGGACGGTGCGCGGCCCCGCTGAAATATTCAGATCGAATCGGCGTTACGCGCGCGCATACTTGAGACCGCGCACCGTCCAAGCAGCACTACATCTATACTACAGAATGTATTGCACTACGGCCGGTGCATTATTTGAATTCACGACGACGTTTCTTTATTTATATATATATTTTTATTACGTACACATTGTGTGCAGTCGAGTGCACACACGGTATCTATATATATAAGGTGCACTTTTAAGTTGCAGCGCACACACTGCGAGCGCCTTGCACAAGTCGTGCTTTTCTCTTCCTTGTTTACATTAAATGTTGGTGTGGATTTTCTATATGTACATTTACGCGTTTAACGATGCCCGCACACGAGTATACACTCGCAGGCGTATGCGCGTATCCTTTAGCCTTTTTTTATTCACAATAATTTAAAGTGCACACGCCGCGTAACTAACATCAAAAAACTCTCTGTTATACAGCGTCGTTAAATCTTATATAATACAGTGATTGTCGAATAGCATTTGTTATATACATATTTTTCTTTCTACCTTCAAGTGATTTGGACTAGCGACTTAGAGATTTATTATTGTCGCCGAAGCATCGCGAAACTTATGTAAACTCGGACTTAAAAGTAGCGAGCGCATTGCCTGCTTCTCCCATGCTGGCATCCCATGATTTGTACCCCTGTCATTGTCATTTCTGATGAATCAATTTTATTTATTTAGTTATTTATTTCGCGCCCTCGAGGAAGTAATTTTCAATGGCAAACTGTGTATCTTTTAAATACACCAGAAACTATTACTATGTTCATCAAATTTTAATTCTAGTTCACATAAAAACATCTCGTTATTTTTTATATTTAAAATCTGCACATGCATAAAGATAACTTGCAATTAATCAATAGTATATGCATGAACGTTTAAATTATTATCGCCACTTCTAAGAATTTAATGATTTCTCCCGATCTACATTTGAATCTGGTAAATGCGAGTAAAAACGAGTACTTGTGAAAATCTGTTCTAGCTCTGTATATTTATCTACAAAGTATTCAGACCGATCGCAAGTATATATATTAAATTTATCTTGATAGAAGTTGCAATGATGCATACTTTATTTTTTCTAGTATCAGTAAAATTAAGTAAATTAGAATTATTTTTAAAAATTACAATTTAAATCGATGTATATGAATTTTTATTTTGACGAAAATTGTAATTACAGTGAACAATGTCGAGTCAGCGAATGACATCAGATTCGTGGACGAATCGTTGGATGAGCAAAATGACGCGCAAATCTATAAAGCCGTGGTCGACTCGATGAATGAATGGCAACTGAAGACTCAGCGCAAAGGACGCCACAGCCGACGACGACGCGAAGTTTCGCGAGTCTGCTACGAGGATGTCGGCTGCTTCGAGGATACAGGTCCTTTTAGCTACCTCGAGATGTTACCTTCGCCGCCTAAGGATGTCGGCACCAGGTAGATTTAGCTATATTTCAAATCCGGGGTATCTTGGTAACCAATAACAATATTGGTACACAAAATCTCAATAACACGTACATTTTTAAAAGTAAACTATAAAAAAGCCCCAAATTATTAAAAAAAAAGAATTATCTATAAATTTCAATTCTAATTATCCAGGGACCATTTATGACTTGTTGCAGCAATCTATGGGGGGGGATGTACAAATAAAAATGAATTAAGGGCCGATCTAATAATACACACACTTACTTTACATGCGCGCGTCAGTGTCACTAATTACAGCAAATTACGATGTAGAAAAACGTTTTTATCGAGTATTATTCAGTTGCACCAGTGTACGTAAAATGCATTTAATCCATACAAGCCAAGCTATTTCGAAATCCTCTCCATCTTGTAACTAATAATTATTTTATGCTCATTGCTAAGTACCCGTTTGAATATATATTTTTCCTCTTAGTTCAGTAATAAATATAATTAAAACATGCACATGTCTATTTTTTTCACAAGATAGCATAAAAAGAGAGCATAAAAAGACAAGCGCACTTGGTATACGTTTACATTTTATTCACATGCAATAGGCCATTGAACTATTTAAAAAATTTTCTACAACAAAGCCTTGAATTTTTGCAGATTTTACGTCTACGGAAGCCGCAAGGCAAGATCCATACCGATGGAGGTGCCGGCCGAGAACATAAGCGAAAAAGCAGGCCACACCATAGATCCTAAGCTACCGACCAAGGTGATCGTACATGGCTTCGGCTCGAGTTGCGATCACGTCTGGGTTTACGAAATGCGAGCTGCCCTCACTGCAGTCGTCGAGTGCAACATCGGTAACATATCCTTTTTAATCACTCTGCTTTTCCCTCCAATTATTAATATTAGTACATTTGCTCGCGTGGATTATAAAATTTCTGAGTTCATAAGGATCATTTTTATCGTAAAATATGCAAGCGAATAAGAACGTTGCATGTATAGTAAAGGTGCGCAGAAAAGCCGTTATTTCAACTTCGACACGCTCCAATTGAATTGCTCACAATAAGCTAGAGGTGCCTTCGACACGAGAACTTGTATAACACAACGTTTTGAATTTAAATTTAACTACCAATTGTAGAACTACTCCTCGTCGATAGCAGAGGCTTTGGCCTTTTTTCTTGTGCCAAGTCTAGAGGCTTATAAATACGCGAAACACAGCACTCGAAATCGGATTAATAACTACCTTGCATCGAAATCGATGAATAATTCGATCGTTTACAAGTGCTCACGATGATGTTGTAGTTTGCGTCGATTGGGGCCCAGGAAGCGCTGTGCCGAATTATGTCCGAGCCGCAGCCAACACGCGACTGGTCGGCCGTCAGCTGGCCAAGCTCGTGCGTAGCCTCAACGTGACGCTCGACAAGGTCCATCTAATAGGCTTCAGCTTGGGAGCTCACGTCGCCGGTTTCGCAGGAGCCGAGTTGGGCAACGTCTCGAGGATTACAGGTTCGTGAGTCCTACATTAATGCACACGTTTCATTATCATCTTTTAAATAAATTAAAATTAACGGCAATAAAAATTTTTATGCATTTATCCAAGCGCAACTACACAATTATATGTATATTTTTATCGTATCATGCAAGTTACTCGCCCTTTTCCTTTGATTTTTCAATAGAATCAATCAATAGTTGAAACGAGAATGAGAAAATTAACAATTTTCACGCAGTCGTAGTACGTATTTTGGATGCACCGATCGTTAGAAAAACAATCAATAAATCGAGTTTGCGGGCACTAATCATTTTGTTGGTAGTCTATGACAGTTAAAAGAGAAATCACTTCAATATATGTGTACACATATTTGTGGTTTTACCGGTTTCATAGAAAACTACTTGCTCGGTAAATCATGCAAAGGTTTCAACGTGCACATCCACTTTGTCTCTCAGCGAGAATCACTTTTTCACAGGCTCTTTCGCAGCTGGTCCTTTTTCATTTACGAGATTTCATCTAACCTATATTTTTTGTCAAACGACTGACGTTAATATTTTTTCAATGGCGGCAACAGACTTGTCAATGTAACGTTATATCGCTTTAAAATGCTGCATCCGAGCGTCTACCATAACTGAAAGCATAAATAAAGTAAATTACGAGCCTTATTATAAGTTAAAGAATTTTCTTTCAAGCTAAAACGTTACAAAACTACAGTTAAACAGACATGAAAAATCGTACGAGTTAATTTTATTTCTTTCCAATGGTGCCAATGAACTTACCATGCAGAGGCGGCTTCGTACATGGATTGACCAATTGATTATATTATAAACTTTTTTACTTAAAAGATGTATGCGCAGCTCCATTTTTATTATAAAATTGTAACTCGTTATTATGTTCAGCAATAGCAAAAGGCCATGCTATAATAAATTCATAAGGTATAATTAAATATACGGCAGATACGAGAACTTTCAACATTGCACGCGCAACAGGGCAAAAAGCTTGATTTTTTGTTGTTGTTGTAGTTTTCTGAATAGTATCCAATAAAATGAAAAAAAAATCTACTAACGTTAAAAAACGAACTATACAATGTGGAGATTGTGTACTTTAATTTAAAAAGTAAAACGAAGCAAGTGAAAAAGAAAAATTTGCTACTTGTACAAAGTAAAATAGTGAGAGTCGGGCACTGCTAAAATGAAAAGTTTTGCATTAGGTCTGATTAGAGATTTCATATGTCATCCTTCTGTCCTACGTATAATTATAGTTATACAATTTCACAAAAAATTATCTAGAAAAGTTTACTTTACAATGGTCAATATGATAATAATAGTAAAAATACCTACGGTAGTCTTTTATTTCAAGGATTTAAATGGTAGACTTTCAACTCTTCCGGGATAAAATTTTCCAGTGTAAAAGTGTTATTTTAAAAGATATTTTTCGAAAAATGTATCACTCGAAAACGTATTTTACAGGCCTCGATCCAGCCGGACCGCTTTTCGAAGCCCAAGACCCTCGAGCTCGTCTCGACGCCAGCGACGCAAAATTCGTCGACGTCATTCACAGCAACGGTGAGCAGCTAATCCTTGGAGGCCTCGGCTCATGGCAACCAATGGGCCACGTTGATTTCTATCCAAACGGCGGTAGGATGCAGTCTGGATGCACGAATCTCTTTGTCGGCGCGGTCAGCGATATCATTTGGTGTAAGTAGCACTGAAAAGTTTCAATTCGAATTTCCCGTCAGCCAAAAGCTTTTGCGAAGCCAGTTAGTTTTCGACGTACGACCCATAAAATAAACAAATATTAACGATCGGTTAATTTTCACCCCGATAATTAATTATCATTGTTTTATACTCGTTTATTTATTCTGGCTAAGCTATTTGCCATAGAATGAAGCGTAGGTACATTTATAATTCCATTCACGACTTTCGGTCTCTAGCAAGACGTGCGAAATTTCAATGGAATTTTTACGTAATCGCCATCTAAAATGCACGTATTCGTAGAGGCGAGCAGGTGCTTGCGTGGATCTTTAATGGTGAACATCGCATCGGCAACGTCATACTCAACACATGGCATGCACTCGCAGATAAGTCGCAGGCATACAGAACAAGCACGATAATCGCTCGACGTACATATCGTAAATACTTTTTTCCAATCGGCTTCTGCGACATCACTTTCTCGAGTCGCGAGATATCGATGTATACACCTCTGTGTATCGCCTGCACGATTATTAGAAAGCAGCAGTTGCTGCGCTGACACTTTGAACGTCATGGTTTTCCTCTTGCACTGCGCACACATGCACGCGAGAGTGCGTGCGATAAGCACCCACGCTATTACTTGCCACAGACTACAAGCTGCATAATTGTTATTTTGATAAAAGTAGGCCACGAAAATTTTTAGAAATTACATGTAATATTCGTCACAATTGACAGCTGTTCAATGTTGTCGCTTTTGGCTGTTGAAAATAAATAGTTGTCGATGATTCGCGACCAGAGCTGGCAACGTCTCACGCAGACAGACAATTTTTTAAGTGAACCTTCTTTAGGTGAATTTCGTTCTTCTGTATATTGGTACGGAGGAACATTAGGGCTGTAATGTAGCTTCGTGTATCTCTGTCTCTGCTGGTCACGCTCACTTACTTGCCTTGCTTTGGCTATGCGTGATCTTGCGATTTGCACGGTCAAACGATACATCATCTATGCCTCGCGCTTTTCTTGCTCATATTTATTCTCGATAATAATCGTAGTGTAATAGTATATTACTGCTCTAAACTGCGAAAAACAGAAAAGCCCCATAGTACGCGTAATAAACATGTGCTCAGGGGCTTTCTTTTTTCGCGGCTTAAGCCTGTATGCTATTTTCCATACCCAGTGTCCCGAAAATCGCTCTTCTCGCTTTGCCCAGCGGACGGGGAGTAGTCACTTTTGGGTCACTGGTATGAAAAAAAATTTTAGAAAAAAAACACTTACAATAAAAAAGCACCTCAGCTTTAACTTCTTGTATTCATGGATATTAGATAATAAAGTTCCTAGAAGTGAAACTTAAGGTACCTTTTTTTAGAGTCTCTCTCTCTCTTAAGAAGTGCAACAGTATAATGTAAAAAAAATTATTTACGTTTTCACACAGTTCGCCCTTTCAAGTTGAAATTATTTAAAGCTGCGTCTTTGCGTTTGCGCTTTAGCTGAAAGCCGTCGTTCCTAATGCCTAAAAATTAGCAGAAGATATTATGCGAGGACACTTTGTTTCTCGATTCCAAGAACAAGACGAATTTTAATGTAAGGTAATTTTTATTAAAAAACGAAAGAATGAAATATTTCTTCACTGCAAATTGTGATTTTAAAAATCTAAGAGAATTAACAAAGTCAATCTAATTTTATTATAAATAAATACTGCCCTTGAAAAAAAGATCCAACGAAAAAGTAAAATGTACCTGAAGTTTCTCTTGAATTATTTGAATTTTGTTGCATTGAACTTCAAGATAATTATATTGCACACGTTGCAGCTGATTTTACTTATTTACATCTATTTATTTTTTTGACACTTTGAACCGAGCTTCGGCCCGCAGCCGCGAAGCAAATATTACACAGATCTTCGTTCTTCAGCTGGTCGACGATCATGTCGCAACAGAGAATCGGCAGCTGATAGCGCGTCAGTTCCAAGAAATAATCCCTCGCCCATCGTCGACAAAATCTCTTCATTATGATCTCGTTCAGCTGCGCAGTACAAGCTTGTTCCTTGGGTCCTCCGGGCAGAGACCAAAAACCACGCTCGCGCGTGAACTCCAAGTAGTCCGCGTGCGTAAACAGTTTTTCTGCCTTTTCCGTTCGCAGCCGAATCAGGTCGTACAGAGGTAAACCCGACTTCATCAGCAGCTCTTTTGCTTTTTTCGACATCTCCTTGTCGTCGTACCATTGCTCGTCGAGATCCGTCGGCTTCTCGAGCAATCTGAGCTTGGCGAATAGTGACATGATCGTCAGGGCGCCGGTTCGGTCCAATTCAAATCCTCTTCTTTCTAGAGGTTCGACGGCGGCTAGAACGCCAGACGCTAGTGATAATTTAGAAAAATGATTGCTGAATTTCGGCTGCTTCAATATCTCGTCGAAGTGGTTCTCGGTGGGAAAGGCGAAGCTAGACAGATCGGCTCCACGATCCAAGAGTGCATCGATCGCGCGCGACAGTCCATTCGCGGCGGCCAATTGCAGCGGTGTCCGGCCCAACTTTTCTTGTGCGTCGATCGATACCTGCTTCTGCATGTCGCCCTTGACCTTGAAGAATAGCTCCACCGATTCATGGGCTTCGTCGTAGCTGTACTTGCAAAGCGTGTGCAGAGGTGTCATTCCTTGCTCATTAGCTAAATTTGGGTTGCGCTCCTTCTTAGCAGCAACTCCAACAAGATTCTGAGGTCGTATTTCGATCGACATGTGCATTGGTGCATTACCCAACTTGTCTCGAGCGTCGATTTGCAACGTTTGCTGGAGCTCGTCGCAGATCTTGAAGACAAATTCCGCTAATACGTTCTCGTCGTCGTCCGTCCCGCCAATGATGTGCAGAGGCGTCAATCCCTTTGCATCGGGTAGATTCGGATCGGCGCCGTTTTTTAGCAGCAATTCGACAAACTTTTGGTGTTGCACGTTTAGACCCGAGTGAAGCGGAGGATATCATCATCATCTTCGTCTTCTTTTTTTTGTCTCTTGACTGTTTTTAGCGTGAGGAGATTCGGATCTTGGCCGAATTCGAGGAATTTCTGAACGATATCGGCCGCGTGAAAGTGTGTGTATCCACCTTCGTCGATGTAATTCACATCGAATCTGTCGTATATTTTAAATAGATCAAGAACGACCCAGGATATCACGCATCTACCCGCATAATGCACTGGTGTGGTGCGAATCAACAGTGGCTTGCCGTCTTCATCCATCTCGGGCTCGTCTTTATGTAACCAGATTTAACGAAAAAACGATTAAATCCTTTCTGAGCGCAAACTTAGTATAAAGCCAATCCATTTCCTTGGTACGGAGAATTTTTCGAAAATTTGTTTCGTGTTTTTCGAAGTTACTTGGGTACCAACTGTCTGTCGACAGTTAGTATGGAATCGGCTCGCGTCGAGCGTCGCCGTCTGTGTCAGTCAATCAGAGACCGTTTTACGATGCTTCACTTTGAGGTCCATCTCTTCTTTATAAGTAGAGATAATAATTGTTTTAAATGCTCGTAATAGGCATCGCGTCAATTAAATACTCTCGTTAAAAAAACCTTATTTGCTTTGTGTTACTTCAGCGAGTCCAGTAGAAGGTCGCTCGCTGTGCAATCACCGACGAGCCTACAAATTCTTCACCGACTCCATAAGCCCGAAATGCCACTTTCCTGCTTTTCCATGCGAAGGCGGCTACGATGCTCTGCTCAAGGGTGAGTGTTTTCCCTGCGGCACCGAGTCCAAGGAGTGCGGAATCATGGGTTATTACGCCGACGAGTCACCCGCCAGAGGTCAGCTTTACCTCATGACAAGGGACGAGGAACCTTTCTGTGCACATCAGTATCAGGTACATTGATTTTTTTCCATTCTTGTAATTTTATCATGCCATGGTCGTAATGGGTATGAATAATTGTATGCTAAGACTATATTTTGACTAGCTCGTGTTCTAAGAATTCGCTATGATTCAAAACCTTTTTTGAACCTCCTTGCCGATTTCAATGTAATTTTCAATGTTAAATACAGGTGAAGGTTTACAATAGCAAGCACGAGCGACCAGTAAAAAGTTACGGCAGATTGCAAGTGACATTATTGTCCGATAGTGCCATCAACGAGACATTCACGATGACGAAGAAAGACGACGAAGAGCTACTTGTTAGTGCAATTCTGCAAAAAATCGTCGTGCCCCATCCAGCGCTCATGAATATCGATGCCTTAGAGGTCGGTTCGATAGAATAGTTAATTTGATCCTCGCTTTTGATCCATTATTTCATATATGACCGAAAAATACATACAGATAAAATACACGGCGTACAGTGGATGGATTCAGTCGGGTCTCGTCTCCTGGTCCGTCGACAAGGTCTCCTTGACCGACCCTCGCAACAATGTCCTATCCATCTGCAAACGCGGCCTCATCCTGGAGTCTGGCAAACCGGTTTATCTTCCGCTCTTCAAGGGTGACTGCAGTGTCCCACCCGAAATCGAAAATATGACGGTCGCTCCGCTGCTCGCCAAGGATGAGATGGTGCAAGCACCACAGAGTATCGGACCATTTACCAAGGAGCATAATTACGATAGGAATCATGGTATGTTGTTCGTATTACTTATGTAAATGTTAATTCTTGTAACAGGTTGAAACTTACTTTTTTATCGTGTTCTTGAACAGATGGCGGCTTTACCAACGAGGTGCCGCAAAAAAGTTTGGGACCGTTCACCAAAGACCAAAATATCAAAATTGCTAACGAGAAGGCCAAAGACTACGATAGTGATAAATCCGAAAAGCGAAAAAATGTCCAGGTTAGCAGCAAGTTATTAACTTAGAATTCATCTTAAAATTTAAATGAATTCTATTACGAAATAATAACTTATGAACGTGTTTGCAGGATGCAACGAATTCCTGGTCGTTCCACTTTGACATACCGAATGATGGTGCTGACAATTCGGCTGACGTGGGTGAATTTGTCGAACGGGGTCGAGGTTTTTCCGGTTTGGGAGCCCCTTTGAGTCTGCATCAAATACCACCAGTTGTTTCATTGGTGTCTTCATCGTCGCTCTCGGATCAAGCGAACCCCAAAGAGATGCACGAGCCGCTCATACGTTCGAGTGGAAATCACAAAAAGGACCCTGCGGGGCGCTCTCTCAGACTACCGGAAATCACGGAACCTTTGCTAAAAGCCAAGAACTCGAGGTCCGACGCTCAGCAAGATGTTACCGACGAACCACCGAGCTCGCGAGAATTTACCATTCAGTTTTTGCCGGAAAGAATAGCCGGGATTTTGGCTCAAGCGGAGAAGTACGCGCGCATGACGCTACTGCCACTGATATCGCAGTACACACCTAGCTTCATCGGTGGTGCTAGAAGCGACAAGCCGAAATATTTCCCACCCTTGGGTAAGTTCATCTTTCAAGTCATTTGAAAAATGCGAGTTACACTAATAACGAGAATTAATACACTTTTTATTTGACATGAAACAGGAAATATTTTTGGTACTCGCGAAACAGATGACGACGATTCGAGCGAAGAAAAACGACGCAAAAAATTACTCTCGTCCAAAGACAGTCGCACGAAATATTACTACGAGTTTGAAGAAACTGTAACACCTAAAGCCAGCAGTAGCACTACTGGCACTAGTAGCAGTACCGATAGCAGTAGTAGCACCTTGAGTCCAGAAAGTGGACGCAGTATTGTTTACGCTGTAGCCTCGACTACACCTGGCGTCCCTAGTTCCACGAACGAAAGCAGAGAAAAAAATGGAAGTAACGAGTGGGTCCCCATACCCGTGATGATGCCAGCGGCTCATACTACCGACAGCGTAGAAGCTGCAACGGGTAGAAAGCAAAAATCTCTCGAAGGTAAATTATTGGCGCAACTTTGACTCGAGCTCGATTGCGATCGATAAAGTATAATATATCCTTGTTGTGCATTGCTTTGACAGGCGAGTGGGTAAGTGAAAGCGGCACCAACTGGTCACCACGCAGCAACGACACCGACTTGCCCGTGCCCGAGACGAAGATCGACGACTGGACCTCGCTAGCCGTCGCTCCACTCGATAGCGCTTCGTCGACGTCGACCTCCATCATCAATGACTCGAGCGCCGGAGCGGAAGTGACGATGCCGACCGAGCAGCAAAGGAAGTTCATACCGCTTCTTGATTTTACTGAGAGTGTGACCGACTCACCGAAATCCACGGACACGGACAGTGAACTGCGGACGTCATCGAGAAATTTGGTCAATTCCTACGTGTACGGGACGAAAAACGACCCTCGCACCAAGTACATACCCCTCGTAGCCGAGGAGGATATGGGCACTTTTACGGCCAGTATCGTACGCGATACCAGGTGATAATGTGAGCGTTACGGTCGGAGACGATTTTTACTAATTTTAAGCTTTTTTGCTCTCTCGCTCGGGCTCTTACATTATTTTACGAAAAAAACGAGTTATGCTATATTGTGAGCGACTGATGTACTTGGCGTGCCTTTTAAAAATGTGCATTTTTTAATGTGCTTTACAAGTATTTTCATAGACTGTAATTTTTTTTAAATAATTTTCGAATTCGCTATCGGATTCACCAGCATCCTGATTTTACGTTGATTGAAAATACAAATTAAGACATGAACCTACTAGGTTTAAGATTTTTGTATATAATTTGTGAAAATTTGACGTTTTTTTTAACTATTGGAAAATGTGTACGAAATTTGGGAATTTTCCAATTGTTAATCAAAATGAAAATCTTGGTTCGATGAAAATAGTTGCATCTTTATAAATTAAAATTTATGTGTACTTTCATGAGTATAAAATACTTTTATAAGTTACGTTTTTTATTTTTTTATTTTAAGATGGTTATACACACCGTAAACTTGATATATACGAGGTGTTGGATGACAGCGATTATTACCTGTGTGATATTAAGTTAAGTTAATAATTATCGTTATATACTTTGTTTATGATTACCGCATGAACTCGAGAACGAGTTTGGTAAATAGTTAATATTTTACTAGTAATTCTAAATTGTAAATAAATATTTGCAATATGCCATAGTTATAAAATGTAACACCGATTCAAATAATAAATCACAAAATATATTCTAGTACAGAATCATTTTTTTTTAATTTATATATTATTATCTTCCTCGAAAAATAAAAACTATAATAAATAAGTAACGCGAGTAACCCAAAAATTAACAGCGTTTCATCATACTACTCGATCATTCAATATAAAATTTGCCAGTAAAAATGCTAAATTTGTTTTGTAAAAATTGTGAGCCTTTGACTTTTATTAAAGATACAGAGACATAGTATGCATAAGGATATTTACAATCTATATGTATTCGTATATTACTTTTTGGAAATCATTTATTTTAATTATTCTGCAGACATTCGATCAATCACATGCAAATATTGGTTATAACAACACTATTCGTCAATCATGTGGTAAAATATCTCGACAAAACGTATTCTTTTCGTTCATGACTTATATTTGCGATTAAAGACTACTTGTATGAACTACCATTAACAAAATTACAATCGATTCAATTTGAATAGCGTATACTATAATTTAATTTGTCGAAAGTGTTTTTGCACTTTCTTTCGATTCACAGCATACTATTCACTTTTATCTGGTCTAAACGTGATCACAGGTTATAGTTGATAAGTATGAACCAAACAGTGGAAGAGATAAATTTTTGCGATAAGCTGCATACAACAAAATACGTTGTGTTTCTGTATTAATAAATGTTTTATTTAAATCGAAAATTATTAAAAACATTTTTCTTTTTCAATATAACTTTTTCTTGGCCTTATTACATTATCACATGGGATCGGATTTCACACACAATCAATGCATATAATACATATAGCCCACTGGCTTATGGGATTTGCTACAAGTATGATATGAACAACTATTATGAACGTATATTTCATACAGATTATTATTCGCTTGGTTCTTCAGGTACCCATTAAATGTTATACTCATTTAGGTTATTATATTTCAAAGAAAGAAATGAAAATTCTACAAACAACGGATCTTTTGAATTTAATTTTAATTTGATTAAAAATTTCCCGTTCAAAACTTAAATCGAATGGCAATCGAAAGTTCCTGAAATAAAATACCAAGCATGAAGTTTTTATCAAATACTTGCATTTTTGCGTATGAAAAATACTTATAATATCGATAATTGAATTTAAAAAAAATACGATGAGCCAAATATAATTGTATACACATTTTTTTCTTTACCTAAATATGTACATCAAACGCACAGTCTTATCTGGACGTGTTAACTTAATGATTTTAAAATTAGGTACTTTATAGAATAATTAGTCAAATTCTAAGAGTTTGGATGTTTACATATATATATTATATATGAATTTGGTATAATATATTATAAAAAAAATAACATTCTGACGAGGCGACGGACAAGTTCATTACTTTGTATACCATTATCCCAAAAGGACGAAAATCATTTATACTGTTACCATTATTATGCATGACTTGTATTTATACTTGCTTAGTATAAGAAGTGTAATTTTATTTTTTCATTAATTATTTAAATTTCAATTTTTGCAGTAACTTTAGGTATTATATTTTAATAGATCAAATAAAAAATTCTCCATGTAAAAATTTATATATTTTTTGAATATGGCATGACTTTCAATATGAAACTGCTCAGACTCTTTTGCTTCAATTAATTGATTGTGATAACAATACATTTATGTACCGATTTCAGTGTTCATGTAGAACTGTACATCAGTTGCGTTACATTAAATTACATGCGTCGATATTTCGTATGAATATATATAAAATATAAGGCCGCCTCATTCAATATACTGACTAGATCAGTTTTTTAATCATATTATATTATTTTATACTAAAAACTAAAGTGTCCATGTACATCGTTTCTTTTCGGGTTGGCAATATTTTCAGATGTATATAAAGAACTATCATTTATTATCGTTCAATTTTGTCCTAAAATATAATGTAATCGCATCGACAAAATCTTTAATGATAATAGTGCACGAAATTATATATAAAATTTTTTTTACAACTTAAATATAATCTTAAACGATTTCAATGCACCTTATTTATTCATGCCAATTCATAATATTTTATTTCAAATTAATGGAAAAATTTTATTACGATTTCTTTAAATACATATTTACATGAAATCTAGGACCGTTAGGATCATTTTATAGATTCTACTAAAGATTTTGTCTTACAATTTTCATACATTCGTAGTTACTTGACACTGAATTGACACTATTGGGTCTATTGGGAAGAGACAAACGAGCTTTATATCATTTTGTAAATAGAATATGAATCAGTAAAAAATATTTGTATTAATGCGAATGAACTGTTTGCAAAACTATAAATAACATTTTATGCTGATAGCATCGAACATAGTTCAGCTTTCATTGATATAGACGCTACGTAACTCAATGCTTTCCAATCTGAGCTATTATCAATATCGAAGACTGATAGGTTACAATAATATCTCTCAACTATGTTCAATAAAAGATACTTTGTTAACAATGAGTAAAACAATGTTATTCATGTGAAAAAAGTACTTCTAAATTCTAAATAGGACGGGGCTGCTTAACTAGGAACTACGCAGAAACGATAAAGATGAAATGATTTTTGAGTTGACACATCAGTTGATTCATAATTAATAAGTATTCTTGTATATAACTGTATATCGTTCGTCAAAATGATTAGTATTCCAAAAGATATACTAATACCGTATTTTTGCGATATAAATTCATTAATGCAAAACGAGTTCAAAAAATATATAATACAAAGATCAATGTTTATAAATTTGTTTTAAGGTTTCAATGCTTATTCACTTTTGAATTTCATTGAATGCTCTGTACTTTTTAGGTATATGCTACCTTTTTCGGACATAAAAACTTGACTGTAGAGCTGTAAAAGTTTCTATATTTTATAAATTCATAGTTAGCACTAAAGTTTCTGATTGAAATTCGTAGTGTGAACAATGATATTTTCAAAAACAGTAGCCTCCATTACTATATACATTATTTGCATGAATTCTTAAAACGACTCGTTACACAGAATACTTATTATAATAATATGTTTAACAAGTTTCAACGGTTGTAATGTCCGAAATGATTGTTGAAAATAACAATCTTTACTAACAAAAACTCATGTTGTCTAAATCAAAAATTCAATTCATTAAAACAGTCCAAACGAATTAGTATACAAAAATTATTCAAATAGTATTTACAATTCACAGTGAAAATGATAAATTACTATTTACTGCTATTTTCAAACCCATGTCTCTTTGAATAACTATTATCAAACGCACACGTATAAAAGTATAGAACTGAAAAATCACGACATGGTTATTCGCTTGCGTGTAGGTAAAAATTAATTACAATTCTGGTATAGAAGAAGTTGAAGATGTGTTTTTAGAATTAACGAAACACATCTCGGCGCCTTCTTCGTTTCACCGTCCCATAGACCTACGACCTCTAAACTGACTCGCGCGTCACTTTTTGTCAAAAAGTGGCAGTTTACTTCTAACGGCACCTTCGCACACAACTAATCTCTGCGCTGCATTGATGTTGCATAGGTTACCGGATCCTTCCAGTCTCGCTCTGAGAAAAGCTATCCTACTAGGGACTGCGAGATCAAGGCAGTGCTCACCTAGTTTACCGTTACCATTTGCTTGTTTACGCTCAAAATAATCGACTATTTTGGCAATGGCTTTGCTCGACGGACGATCGAAGCGATCTTCCCAATAAACGGAGTCACCTCCACCAAGACTAGCCAAGTCTTCCGAGGAATCTGTGTATATCGACGAGGTGCGATGATCGTCAAGAAGGAAGAGGCTCGAAGCTGCTGAACTGCTCAGGGTCGACGTGTGACGACGATTTGGCGGCTCAGGACTTAGATCCTCGCCGACGCAGCTCCAAAAGCCGGACTCGCAGCTACCACGTCGGCGAGTTTCCCAGTTTTCTCTGAATAAGGGATGAGCGAAGAGGCTCGCCGCGCCGACCTTCGTAGCGACCTACAAAACAAAATCATTATATTCATTAAAATGCATATTTCAGAGACTAGACTTTTCAAAAAATATATTCATAAATGTTTTTAAATCCATTCTCAAATGCGCTCTTTCGTTGATCTTGCCGCATTTGTGTAATTCGAGTTATCTTGTCATTTAAAAATTAAATATCAAAACTTGCATAAAAATATTAATCAAACAGCTGATTATACAATGAATAACGACAGTAATTATACTTAGAAATGAAGCATTACGATGAATGAAGATTAATTTCACTTCTAGCGATGAGATCCTCAGTTTAGCCTTTGTTTGCTGAGCTAGCGAGTCGAAGCGATGAATAAAATTAAATAAAAAATCGCCCAACCTTACCTTCCGCTCCCACTTCTTCCTCGCAGTGGGGCTGCTGGGCTCGGAGCTTGGCTTCTTGCGATCGAGCACTTTGATCATACCGTCTTTGACGCCCATCTGCTTGAACTTGTTCGATTTACTAGCAATTCCCCCGGAAGAACCAGCCTCGTCGGACCTCACATCCTCGAGAGACGGCAATTCGAGACAGCTGGAGAAGAGGTCACCGAGAATTTTCCTAACGCCACCGAGCGCCTGGAAGGGATTGGCGGTGCCGGGCTTGTAATGTGGATCCCGGCGACTGGCCAGTTCAGCGACCTTCCTGGACGAGTGGCAGCGTGCCTTATCGCATGGCGCCGCTGAGTCGTTGGTCCGTGCACCCGCCGAGTAACTGCGAATTCTGGCTGACTGCCGGCTGGCTGGCCTCGATCTGCGCAGAAATTCGTTCATCGTCGACATGAGCTCCTGATCGACCGATTGTCTCTTGCTCAGCTGGAATTTGCGCTCCTCCTGGTGTCTCTTGATCAGATTGTCTAGAGTCTGCACGATGTCCAGAAAAGAAGGTCGCGATCGAGGTTCGTACTGTAAATGAGCGAAAAACCATATCGTTATAATTGCTTTTATGAACGTTCAATCAGCTGAATCGAGTGCTTTACTTACGGTACAGCAGTGAAAAGCCAATTGTAGAAAAGCTGGTGGCGGATCGGACGCCGAGCATATTTCAGCGACGGCCATATAGTCGAGGCCGAAATTATCCGATCTCGGCAGTACATCGGGATCGGCGGGTACGCGGCCAATCAACTCGCATACGACTATGCCGAAAGAAAATACGTCGGACCGATGGTCGTACCACTGGCCTTTGAGGCACTCCGGTGACATCCAGTAAGGACTGCCCACGGTGCTGAGTCGGAAACCCGTGCTAGGATCGGGTATCTTGGCAGCCAAGCCAAAATCGCCGACTACGGCGGTGAGCTCGCGCGAAGAGGGATCTCGCTTCACCAGCACGTTCTTGGAGGTGAGGTCTCGGTGGAAGTGGCCCTTGCTGTGTAAATAAGCCATGCCACAGGCCGTGTCGCGAGCCAGCTTCATGCGAGTGATGTGCGGCAGAGGCGTTTTCCTGGCCATTATCAACTGTTCGAGGCTACCGCCATTTATGTACTCGGTCAGAGCGTGCAGCTGACCCTCGTGCACGCATACTCCCATAAACCTGCAAATTTACAATTGTTTGTATAAATAAATGACGTGTGCTTTTCAATTGAAGCGATTTATAAATTTTCGATCAAATTCGAGTTGCAGTTTGAATGTAATTGAAGCACTGTGGATGGGCACATTAGACGTATGAAACGAAAAGTCATTGGCTACTCTATACCGATTGACGTTTACGACAGGCCGTAAAAAGTGCGGAGAGCATAAACGCGCAATAAGAGTAATATAATTGTATGTTTGATTTATCTCGTGGATTAATAACACACTATTGCTATTTCGCTACAATGTTGAACATTCGGCGAGATCATGATGGACGCACTGTTGCTTTTAAATTGACTCGATAAACGTCGATTTTTTTCTTACTTTCAAATCCATTGCGATAGATAAAATGTAGAGATACGAGGAAATCCTTGCGGGCCAGACGGTTAGTCATGTGCACGAATGCGAAACTATACAATTATCGTCGAAAAAAAAAAGATTAAACAAGCTGATATACATTATTCGATCGATCAACGATTGAAAACACCGAGGAGCTAGATTACACGAGTCAACGACTTGAATGCGACGTTACAGGTTGAATGAATCACTGCTGTATTTTTGAACTCGAGCGTTTTATCGGCAAACAAACTAGACCACGTATAGATCGAAAGCATAGCTATAATATACATTGCCGCAGGCTGCCCTGAGACGTCAAGCGCAACGTCGGTAGGTCGCGTCGCTCGTCATTCTCTCGCCTACGAGCAGTCCGGCCTGCATCTGAAAAGCGCATTTATCACGACTTCCGTACGACCTTTAAACGCGATCAAACCTTCGGGATCCTTGACCTGATTGTCCTAAATGGTCTCTCGGTGGGCATTTCATTTTGTGGTCGATGCTTTTCTAATTGGAGCTCGCACGCGTTTGTCTGTGTCTGTGTGTGTGTGTGTGTATTTATGCGGTTGTGTTAATTGGATTCGAAAGGTGAGTTAAGCGGGCGCGCCGGTGCTATATAATATGGATGAAAATGATGAGACTCCTTTTTTTCTTTGGTCTGCTCCGTTTATATTGCGAGCACTCGCTAGTGAAAGTCGCAGCTCGCGTCGACACGGTAAAAAGTGCGTTGCCCTTTTTCTTTCTCTGCGTCTGTCTCTCTCTTTCTCTCTCCTTACTCGATTTCGATTTTTAATTAAAGCTCCGATGAAAACGAAACTCGCTCCCTGTCTTTTTTCGCTCGTTTTAGCCAACGTGTGACAAATCGTTATGTACAAGCGAGCAAATTGCCTGCGGGCCAATTGATTTTTATCGCTCGGTAATAATTTTCAGACTTTTATTATTCTTTTCGAGTAATCCTTACAAAAAAAGTATATTGCTGTAAGAAAATCGATTTGAAAACACCATACAAGCTTCTCTACGATTAAAGATAATGTGAACTCAGTGCCCTAACATTACGACTAAATACAGCTTCGCTGTCGTCGTGATGTTGTAAGTTCGCAACGAGCTTGTAATATTGTTATAAACTCGCGCAATTATTGTCAGTAGCATTGTATGCAAGGCATGGACTGAACGATATGTATTTGCAATTGTGAAAATGCAATTTACATTATATCGCGTCGTGATATCCGCACGAATAAATCAGCACGTTTTAAAATAACTATAACGTGCACATAATTATGATACGATTGAATGATTTTTACGCACCCAATGATAATTTTAATCCCTATAAAAGATGTAACATTGACTCTCTCACTCTCTTTCTGTCTCTCTTTTTCTCTTGAATTAATAAAATCATGACTGACAATGCTGACAATTAGCTTACTATAATTAAACGTTTGGCAAATTGTACGTCATCAGCCTTCCAGTACGTCCATGTATACATGCCAGAAGAGGTCGGAACTATATTTTTCATTCCAATGTCGTACCTTTTCGTGAATAGTTCGAGAAATTTTTACACGTATTACGGCTTGTATCTTCGTCGCAGACTGGAAGTCTCGCAGGAACACAAGTGTACCTTGGCTTCGGGTCAAAAATCGTCTAGCATAATGTCAAAGAACAAAGAGGTCGATAATAAATATCATTCGTACACACGTACCACGTACATTTATTATTCTCAATATTATTTATTTTTTTAAGTAGTGCGTGAGAGTGTGACAAACGAGTAAAACAATTAAGCGGCAGCCTTTTCTTCCGCTAGTGTTTACGAAGATATCATTCTTTTATTTTAGTATCCTCGATTTTAGTGGAAAACGGTTTATTGAGCTTGTATCATTTTAATAAGCCTCTAATCTCTGTAACTTAAGTGAAAAAATCGCAAAATGTATACATAACGAGTTCTAGATAAGCATATCCAAAGATGATTCATTTTATTCTATTTTCTCCGTTGCGAAAGAATTGCTCATCGATTACTCTATTTCAGCGATTCTAGCCAGCAAAAGTTAATTACAGAGATCTACAATTTGTAGTTTTGCCTCGTTGCTCAGCCTATGTCTGTCTGAGTACACATATGTGTGCATGTTTAAAATATATAATGTTCCAATTAGCTACCTGTGATTTATACAGCGTCCGAGTAGAGAACACAGTTGTATCTAATTTTTGTTGTCTTTATTTGTTGCAACTGTTTTTGATTCGCGCCAATGGGCTTATTATTGTATATTGACTCACTACACTGCGCGCGCCAAGAGGAAGAAGTTTATTTTTAGTATCATTAAAGGATATGCAAGGCCATATACGTGCCGAGTCGTTGATCTTGTAATGCACGTATTTCCTCGAGACTCTTTTTAACTCTTGGCTCTAAGTGAAATTAGTCGCGTTAACGCGTAAGCGAAAAATACATATTGATGAAAGAATGTGTTTACGTCGCTGAGCAAGAGAGCTTTTTTTCAAGATGAACAATTAGCGTGTGAGTTTGAATTATATACTTGCGAAATCGAGAAAATTACGGAATTATAAATAAAGAAAAAAAGACCGAGATAATTCTACATTGTGCTCCTTACAATCGTCACGAATACGATTGCGAATTTTGCGAGACCATGAGTTTCTTTTCACGTGATGCATCTCGGGAGAAAATACAACGACTTCTGTGCCTGATCATTTTCTCTCAAGGACTTCATTTTAATAAACTTAGAAGTGTCTCTTATCAATTTTTTCTTTCGCAGGTGTTTTTTCAGTTGATAAGCGAATGCACCATCTTCTTTCTTTCGAAGCATAAGAAATGATAACTATTTTATATTCGTCAAGAGTAATCCATGCCTTGCCAGTTTTATAATAAGAAAATCATAAATTTTAAGGTTATCGAGAAAATTAATTAATAATTCTAAATCGAGCATGACACACACTCTCGAAACTGAGTTCTAAAACCGCTTAACCAATGATCATCGCCATAATCATCACTGTTCGTTGTCGTCGTTAACCGACTGACGTTTTTGAAGTGTAACGAGGTTAACGACGTGCAGTACTGCACGCGAGATATTAGACTCTCATATTATACTTCCACATCTGCTGAGAAATTTTTAAGAAAAATTAAATTTCAAGCTGATGATTTTACGCTTATCTCTACTGATGAAGCAACCGTTTAAATAATTGTTGAAATCTTGATTCAAGTAATTCAACATTTTAAAAATAATTAAATAAATTTACCTTAAAATATTTGGATGGTTTAGTTTATTCATGAGTTGAACTTCCTTCAGCATATTCGGTCGATTAGACGGAAGTTGATTCATTTTCAGGACCATTACTTGGCCCGTCACTTTGTGGGTCACCTGAAAAATAAAACGAAGCGAGGTTGATGATAAAAATTTACAACGATAGATAATATGAAATTTCTTGCAAATTCATCCTAAGACATACGTGCTACTCTTATTACTACTTTTTTCTGCATCTCTCTTGCCAAAAAAAAATAAGTCATAATATTACGTTGAAAATATTTTTGTTCAACGGTTATACGTTTGGGTAGATATATATAAATACACGAAACTTCATATGGATTTGGTATATAAATAAGATGCACTGAGTAAAAATACTCGCACACTAGTAGTCAGCACACTCTGTTTTAACAATTCTTTAGACAAATGTTTTCATACATACATGTCCTGCTGAGGCGAAATTGCAATCGTAAAAATAGAAAATAAAATAAAATCGATTTGATGAGAGTGAAAATAAGAATGAATTTCGATGTTTCAACGAGTGGTTAGGAAAATATACTCTGTGTCGGTGTGTGTTTGTATGTCTGCTTCGAATTGCACAAACGAGTCAATAATTGACGAAGCATAAAATCATTCTTCGAAACGTTCGCTGATAAAAGTCATTACAATACAAGTATGTAGCCATTTCTTTATTAGAAAGCGATGCATTTGTTCGCGGAAAGCCGCTTAGAATACTTGAAAATCGGGCGCACTATCGGAAGCACGTTTGAATGAAAGAAAAAATGCAGAACAATCAATCTCTTGCGATTAACAAAAAATCCTAAAGTAGCGAGTATGTAGCGACGAAACGAAACATTGCGCCTGTTTGACAAAAAAAAACGCACGAACGCACGCGCAAGGAGATTCGCATAATGATACATAGCCAAGTGTGAGAAATAAGGATAAAAAAATAGACTCCTTGCTTGCGCCTAATATATAACTATTAGCATTTATACACAGTGCCTGGCGATGACGATGATGCGACAACACGAGCAGAAAGTACACCCAAGCACGTGTGCAAGCTAGAGAAAATGTGTCCCACGCTGTGCGCACGATGCCACAGTAACAGCAGCAGCAGCAAAAGCAACAGCAGCAGTGGCACATCTGGTTGACGAAGCGTTAGAAATCTCGTCGAATATAATTAAAAGGGAAATCTCGCGCTCAACTTGTGCGTGAGCGATGGAAAGTGCTATGCATACACACATACACTCACGCGTGCGCATGCATACGAGCGTTTGTTCTTATTCGCGAGCACGAGGAAACCCTTTTTTCGGGGGAACACACTTAACTTTTACCCATTGTACGGGCGGGGAGGAGATTTTTTGTCCTCCTGCCGTCGTTGTCTTTGCGGGCCAGGCGAAAGTGCGCGCGTAACAGCATGCAAAAGGTTTTGAGGAATGAGTGAATGGTGCGCGCAGATGATTCGAAATTCCATATTCGCGCGCCACATATAATAACCCATGAATCGGTGAAAATACCGGGTGAGCATCTACGAAAATGAGCGCAAATTCATTGTCACGACTACGACTGAACGTTTTCTCAGTTTGGTAAGTTACACCATTATCGAGGCGCCTACGTAGATCCAGTGCAACGTGCAATAAAGTCTACGCAAGGGAATTGAGTACATTTAAAATGCGTGCCGCTGCGACGTCGCCAGAGTACAATATATATTGTGCAATAGGTTTGAAACTATTTTAATTGATATTTCCAACTAATGACGAGAAAGTCATGTAAGCGCTGGCTTTTGTATGGAAATAATTTAATATTATGGGACATTTGCAATACCTGTAGTATACATACGTGAAGATGTATATAGCAGACGCATAAAAAATACAGGTACAGGTATCGACGTGTTTTGTATCGGACTTGTAAAAGATGTCGAGTATTTTATCGGCACCTTAGTTGTATTATTGACAACATCACGAAAAACAATAAAAATTGATATTGGCAACGGGTTAGATTATGATCTATGCGTAAATTACTCTGCCGTCATTCTAATCTTAATAAAAAATAATAATAATAAAACGATTACTAGCTTCAGTTGTTCAACTTGGACGTAGTTTTCAAGTAGCAAAATTTTTCCGTACATAAAAAATGTTTTATTGACTAACAAATACAAACAACGTCAATCATAATTTGAAGCTGTGTTTTCGTGCTTTTCGCATTTAGCAGTGACCATACGAATTCATCGCGTGTATATCTCTTTTCTTAAAATAAACTGCTTCTCAAACTTTCGGATAATCCCATGCACAAAATTTTCTCTTTTCGCTAAAACGCCTGAGCTTAACGAATTACTCCTCAGAACTGGTATTCCAAGTGAATCCATATGTAATAATCAGAGCGTCGACTGGTTTTTTTATCGTATTATTTTTTTACATTTTCAAAAAATACCAAAAGAATGGAATGAATTATGTCTTTGCGAGAGAAGAACGCTCGTGTATGTATGTATAATATGCGAGGGACTTGAGCAGTAGCCAAAAGACGACGATGATTCTACTGTGAAGATACACGAGCTCGACGCGAAAAAGAGGGGAAATATAAGGCGTCTTAGAAATAAACAAGTAGAAATGTTCGCGAAAGAGAAATTCCTTGAGCTTGTTTTTTTCGCGATTATTTACAAGTCGTAGAAGTGAGGATAATTGTTTGTGTATTCGTTGTTACCTGCGTGTTGCATGCAATTTATCTTCGAATTAGGCAATTTTTCATTGCGCGCGCACGATGATTAGCGGGCAAATACGTCGAAGAAGATAAGATTCGTTAATAATCATCTCTTGTAATGAATTCGTAGAAAATGGCAGTGTTACCGTTTGAAAAAATATTTCATTCGCGTAAAGAGCGCGTATATTTTAAGTGGATTCGTCGCTACGCAGCGCGTCTGACACAATTACGATGAGCAAACTTTTCAAAATCAGTTTAACTCGATGCACGAACGTTTGTGAACGATAAATTACAATCAACGGCAGCACCCGGACCTATGTACCTATCCATCCCCATTGGCCGTATAGCAAAATTTCCCACTACTTTGGTAGCTCTCGAGTTTATACGAGCGAAGGGATCCTCAGCGTCGCTTGATATTTTCTCTCCCTGCTCTTTTTGTTTCATCTCCCTGTTAAGTCGCACGTATATATACATCGTAGCGTGATTTAGGATGCTACAAGAATTTGCTTCTTAAATACTTTGGTGTGCGAGCGCGCTTGCAGGCGGACAAGCGGCGGAGAAAGGAAGAGAGGGAGCTAAAAATGGTCAAGTTGAGAATGTGGTGAATTCGCGCGCCGATCGCTTTGTACGTGTGTGGCGCGTGCGTAAGGCGGCGCAGGGCAACGATACTCTGCGGCTAAACTGCCGAAGGTACTTTTGTGTTTCGCGCGACGTACGTGCAACCACACGGTCATGCTCGGCGTGGAAACTAATTTTAGCAAAGTGCTCGCAAGCCTGCCGCGAGTATGTATGTACGTACACGCAGGCGCGCGCGCGTGTGTCGGCGCGCTGCGTTAGATATTGATAAAAGCTCTCTTTCTCTCTAGGCGCGTAGGCAAAATCCACGCGGACGAGCTCTCCGAGTGCTCTTTGCTAGTTCTCCATGTTTGTATGAAGCCGGGCACATAAAGCCAGAACAAAAAACGACTACGATGGTGACGACTCTACGCCTCGTCTGCAGCTAAATGGAAAATCTTACTGTTGCACTTATTTTTTTGCTTCAGTCCATATAAATCGAGGCGTACTGACCGTGGCCTAAGAGAGTGAGAGAGAGAAAGAAACACCGTAAGCACACATAACATGATTTCACTCGCCTCGCAGATATATATATATATATATATATATATATATATATATATATAAATAATCGAGTTTGCGAGTGCGTGAATTAATCTCTCACTATGCTTTTGCTCACTGACGGTGCGTGTGCATCATTTAGATCTCTCTCTCTTTCTTTCCCTCACCTACAGGCGTAATGTCGAGTACCACGCATTCGAAACATTTGGGATTTTCATGGTCGCGCGCGCATCATGAATCTGCTTGTATGTGTGTGTAATTTCTATAAGAAACTTACACATCACAGCTCACGCAGAAGAGAAAGCAAGTACACGCTCGGATTCTACTGTGTGTATGCAAGTGAGGAAGTAAATTCGTTCATACATAAATATATGTTCGCGAGTATGCGTACCTGAGCCAGGGATGAGAGAGAGACAGAGAGAAAGAAAGCAATTTGTAAGAGATACCAGAGCGAACGGCAGGTAATTGTTGGCAAAATTAAACGCGTGGGAGTGAAAGACGCAGACGAATCATGGTATGTTTGTGTAAGCAAGAAATGGAGAATGACATAATTAAAAATTTGACAACTTTTGTGCGCGAGTAGCAGAAACGGAGTAAATAATGATCAAGTGTGGCTGCTGCTTCTTATGAAACTAACGTTCAGAGTTTCCATTACAAAATTTAACGAATTTCGCATCTTTTTCTTTTCTAAAATTTCATATTTACAAAGACGTATGGCAAAAGTTTTAATTGCAGAACTACGAGATGCTTATTATCCAACTTCAATCTTCTAAAACATACATGTAATAAAAGGATACAAGTTTCTATTCGTTTAATGATTATACATGATAAACAACTGATCAATAGTAAATTTAGAATAAGATTTTTTGAAATTTATAATCAAATTTTAACCTGTTTAAGTATATAAAAAAACTTGTTCGTATTGAAATTGTGAAATTTAAACGATAGTTTTCGTTTAAAGTAATATATACATTGCAATGCAGGGTAAAAATCAAAAATCTTGATGGAAAATTGGCAGCCCATCGGAAATAATGAAGCATTGCTTGTGGAAGGAAATGGAAGGAAGCTTAACTACATACCACTAGCACCATTAAAAAAAATTGATTGATATTCTAATGATCAAACACAACGTCTTTTTTTCAGTGCAGTCACATTATGAAAATTGGATCGCGCGAAAATCTGTAATTGCCGGTAACGATCAGCACTGATGAGCTCAGTTATATACGCATATAACCTGACAATAATCGAGACTTCGTACCCGTGAGCATAAGCATAATAGCCATTTGTCCATAATGGCAAATGATTTACTTTTTCGAAAGTTCTCTTAGAAAAAATAGCTAGTGCATATTCACGCAGGCTTTCGAATGCTTTACAAACACTTTATACTATCTTGATAAAATTCGATGCTCAAGTACTTGCATGGAATAATTAGATCAAAAAGAGAAATAATGTATTTTACTTATAATAATTAGTATTTATTGTGAGTGGATGTCGATTTGAGCCCCGAGTATTTTGAGAATTTGATTTTGTTTCGGATTTTGTTTCCTGGGAGTATTAAACGATAACATTTTGCGTAATGAAAAGGATGTTATTTCGAGGTTACGAATGCACGCGATAGTGTAAAATAATACTTTTAATATTTTTATTTTTGGATGCCTCAATGCAATCATCACGATGTAAATGAAAGCTGAACATCAAAGTCAATGATTTATTTTAATTCGCATTTAAAATCAAAAAAATAAAAGTTACGAATTTCGAAAGTAAATATTGACAGAGCAATTTTTGTGTAGGTGACGATGGCGATCGCACCCCAGCCATGTGTGCAACAAGATAAGCCGATCACTTTTTTGCTTTTAATAACCTTACAAAAGCGACATTCCTAGCTTAAACTTACGAAAGAGACGCCTACGTGAAAGTACATAGCCGCAGTCGGATTATGTATCCACGCGCATTGTGACATAAAAACGCATCTTTATTCATAAATCATCGACAGCGATCGAGTCGTCAAATAATTACCTGATTTTACTTTGTTCAACTATCTGACAAATCATTGTCTCTCGTGCGATCGGTAGACTCTCTCTCTCTCTCTCTCTCTCTCTATCTCTCTCTCTCTCTCTCTCTCTCTCTCTCTCTCTCTCTCTCTCTATCTCTGTCTCTCTCTCTCTCTCTCTCTCTCTCTCTCTCTCTCTCTCAGCTTACTTGAGAGTGCGCTATATAGATTAAAGACAGGAAGAAGAATGGCATCGGCAAATTTCCCGCTACTGGCAAAACACGATTTCTCGGCTGTATATGACGCGATGTTGTATCTATAAACGGCCGAGAGAGAGAGAGAAAGAGATGATAAAAGCGCTAACTTGAACTTTTCTCGAGAGCAAAAGTGGACAACGACGATGACTATTCACTATACCTATATAAACACTCACCGAGAGTACGTTGCGGACCGGTATAGTTGGCTCCCGAATCCGAAATGAAATAGCGGAAGAAAAGGTTAACTATCCAATAATACTGCGAGCTCGTTTTTGCGCGTGCATACTCGCGGGAGCCCGATATAACGAAAAAGAATGCAGGAAGTTATTACGATGTTGGGGTTACCTGAGAGCCTACAGTGCTATACTACGCGTGCGCTTTTATGTAAGGAATAATTAGGTTATTCATTAGCTACACGGTTTATATCATGCTTGCAACGTCGATACAACAATGCCCTCCATGCTCTCTCTCTCTCTCTCTCTCTCTCTCTCTCTCTCTCTCTCTCTCTCTCTCTCTCT
>CACVKI010145087.1:1578-30439 GCA_902732785.1 Trichogramma evanescens | reverse complement strand
AAATTAAACGCTTCATAAAGTCATAATTGAACAATATTGCAATGTTTTGGGTCTTGAGTGAGATCCAACAACTTCTTAACAATGAAATGTAATGTTTTCAAGAACCAGGTGTCTAAAATAAGTAATCAAAATAGGAAATGAATATTTATTGCGCTTTATATGCTTATTTTTATTATTTTAACATTTATTTTTTATCTAAGGCTTCTAGGGCATATTCACACAACCTAACATAACAGGGCATGTTTTCTAACTGTCCTGAATCACCAGAAAAAGTTTGGTCCAAATCCATGACCCGAAGGTGAGAAGGTCTCCTTGTCAGTTAAATGAATTTTTTGACAGATTTACCGTTTTCACGACTTGACCTCCCATATCTAATGCGCGTAAAGTAGTTTCACTTCAAAAATAACTCTTTTTCATCTACTACTCGAATTACCAGTCGCAAAAAGAGTTTGGACCATTGCAGCTAAATAATAACTTGCCAACTACGCCTCAAGATAAAAAAAGTAAGCACGAATCAAAATTTTTGATGAGATTCGCTGCTAAGATCACATCCACAACTGGCTAAGAATCGCGCGCTCGCGCGTTTCGGGCAAGCCTCGCGCATATAAGCTTGTAACTGCAGAAAGACCCGAGAGCTTGATTTTGCGAGCCGCCTATGAGCGCGAGCGAGCAACATAGACGCACCATAGCCACACACCTTTTTTATGTATGTACCCGATATATAAGCATAGCGCAATATAATCGCAATATGCATCGCACTGGTCAGTGCGAGCGCACGAAATTCGCCTCGGCTTCTTCTATAACATCGACTCTCAGAAGCATCGAAGCTCGTGCTTCGTCGTCGTGCTCCGAAACGAGACGAACATTATAGCGTATTTGCGAGTACAAGTTGTATATACGCGTACAATAATATAGGTACCGCGTTCGACTGATTCAGCGTAAGCCACGACGGCGTCTGTGTGTTTGTGTGCGAGTATCGTACCTACATGAACTGTGTGTACAGAAGAACGCGAGATACGCGCGGAGTAGAGAGAGAAAGAGAGCGAGTCAGCTCAGCAAGTGCAAGTTAGCGTGAAAGTAGTAGTACATCCTCCTCTCCGCTAACGCGCCTATATACCGTAGCACATATACTCCATGTTATAAAACTTGCTATACTTATTTCAGTGTCTCTATATGCATCGGTGCGTCATCTCCTTGCTGCCTATAGCGTTACACTCTTTATACACATAGCGATCTTTCGTCGAGTCGTCGAATCGTCGTTCGTCGCCGTCCGACTTTTACATTAATCCCAGGCGTGGTGTTGTGCGTATATTATAACTATACGTGTGAGTGCGCAAGCGATTACCCGTGTGTGTTCGTTCTAATACATTATACGTGTGTGCGTGTCTCAACTGACTCCTGAAAAATTAGAGTGCCAATTGCAAAGAACATATTAACGTCGTCGTGCGTGTACATGTAACAAATTTCGAGGTAGTTCCCTGCTCCGAAGAAACAGGCACGAGTTCGTGATTGAACCGTAAAACAGATATAGTATAGATAGAGAGACAGTAAGATACATCCCAGTAGAGGAGACGTCGACCTCCCTGCTGCCACTACTGAGCCGCGATATATCTATATATCGTGTATCTGCTCATCTCTCTGCTGCACCAGCAGTGCTGTTATATTGTGTTAGTGTGTAGGCTCGGTGCGCTTGTGTTTTCAACGGTGCACTCGCCAAGTGCATGTGTGTGTGTGTGTGTTAGTGCATCGTCCGTACTAGTGAGTGATTCCTCTGCGATTGTCGTCTACAAGTACGATATACCGAATTTACAGAGTGTAAACATTCGCTCTTTTCTCAGCAGCAACAGCATAAGTCCGAAAACTGCGTTCGAGCGAGTGCCTCTGAGTCATCTTGCTCGTACTCGCCGATTATATATCCAGCGGAAAATTACGGAGAGGTGCTTTGTGCAACTGCTGCTGCAACCCTGTTGAGACTGCCTCACACAGATCACGGTAATTACCGCTCGCTTCGATATGCATTATCCTTGGGCTGCGATCATATTTGAGTAAAAGAGGATGAAAAGTCGATTTCATAAAACAATTTTCGCTCTTTCTCGGAGAGCCTTGTGATATTTTCTCTTTTTTCTTTCTTTCGGACCAATGTACGGGTGTATGTATACGTGTACGAGTGACTTGATGGTTTGTGTGTGCGAGAAAGAGAGCGACACCCTGTAGGGACACACGGCACGAGAAATTCACTGCCAGGTCTGCGCCTAATAATAACACCGCGACATACAAAGACTCGCAATTAGGATACGTTGTCCGCGCACCAAGGACTTGACTTTGAGACTTCCTTAAGCTTCACCTTGGTGGTCTAATGCCGTGTATCTATTGATTGATCGTGGGGGGAAAAAGTATATTCCACGATGACGATTCGATTCCAGAGAGATCTGTGCGCCGTTATTGAGCGAAAAAGAAGATCTAAAGAGAGGCGATCAATGCACAATAAGAAAAGAATCCGATATGTTTTATCGTTGTCGTCACAATAGCTGCTATCCTATGCATATATTTATACAGCAGCACGCGTATTGTATGAACGTTATAAAATTACGAGACGTCCGTGACGTGAAAGAGTCAGTCCCACTGGCGGATTATCTACTTCCGTCTTTGTTTCTCGTTTATATACACGCAAACATTCACACCGATATATACGCCCCGAGAGTGTCGACTTCGACTAATACATATAATACATGGGCACTAAACGATACGATCTCTCTGCTGCGTAAGCATATTTACGCGTACACAACAAATCAAATTCATTTCGATATAATATATTCATTACATTCCTCGTAATCCCGTTACAATATTATAAGGGTATGCGATTACCACAAATTACTAATCGCACTCGTGACGAAGCTAATTCGTCTACTACTGATACTATACTTTTTTTTACGTACACGTGAATCAAAATTGATAACACTTATACTTTTTTTTTTAATATTAATCGTGACAATCAGTGATTGTCTACTGCGTGTTTATGAACGTTTATCGTAGATACGATGTAATGTGTCACCAAATTCAGAGTCATCACCTGCGTGAACGTATTCTCCGATGTGATGGAAAAAACCGTTTCGTAGCCTTGGATCCTGCTGCGTCCTATATCGCAAGCATACTATATACTTTTATCTACCTGTCCGTGCTCGTTCTAATGACGCAATCTCACTTATTAAGCAGATCACTAGATACCCAAAAATAACGTTTTTTAGTTAGGAAATGTACAAAATTCATTAAATTTTAATTCGAATTATTAATTTCCTTTATAGTAAAAAAACCACTTTCGTTACTAGAGGAAACATGAGTTCGCTACTGTGACCAATTTGTTGCCTCTGATGTAGCCCTTTTTTTGTAAATTATCAAATTAGCCGATTGTGATTTGCTACATTCTCACCTTTCATCGCCAAAGCTCGTGACAGCTCGAGTAAGCAGCTCGTGGACTTTGTTGTCCTTGTCGTAGGAGACTCCGAACCTTTGTTTAGCTTTTTATTATTCTTCGCGCATGCAACGGCGAAAAACTGCTGGTGCTCATTGATAAATGTGCCAATGTTACTTCTGCTGATCGTGCTTTCCCCTCTCTTTCTCATTATACTCTCGTGCCTGCTTCCTTAAAAGTATCACACATTGCGCGAAACAAGCTTATGTCTGCGCAATTCTTTTTCGTTATCTTACATTGGCATAAAATATATTTATGTAAATGACGCGTTTTATTTGCCCAAAATCATTTTGAGGACTCACCGTAACATCATGGGTTTTTTTATTTACCCAAACAACGTGATACGCGACTCACACTTCTTTTAAATTACTCGCGACGATTCATAGTCAAAATCCCAGCAATAGTATATTTGTATTGCGCCGGATTCTTTTTCACGTGGAAGATAGCTTTTTTCATAAAAATTTGACCGATAATAGTGCACTTGAGATCTTCGAGTATTAAGTAAGGAAAATCTTGTAATGCGCGCAATAAATTTATCGGCGGTAAGTCCTTTTTGATTCTCAAATGCTTTTGTACAGTCGGTAACGCGAGCCAGTTCAATATACACTCGGGAAAAATTATTTCAAGGTCGTCTCGTCGTCATGTTTTTTTTCCATTATGTATAGCAACATATAATGCTGAAATCGAATGCATCAGCGCAGCTCTCGAAACTCGGAGTTAGAGCATAGATAATAGAGCGAAACTAGATTATTCCCAGCGCTCATTGAAACGCGATGTCTTATACGTATGCAATGCATATTAACGAACGCATTCCCGAGAGTCGTGTTCCAAAATGATTATCACTCTTATACTCGGTCGACTGCTGCCTCTGCCTGTTTACATAAGCTTGATCCGGCATGCACTTGTTACATATACGAAGCTTTGTGTATACTCCTACTTGAATAACTGCTGACATCGCTAATATAACTTTGACTGCCACTGCAGCATCGTAAATCTTTTTTTCTCTTGAAGATTGGTTTATCCATGCGTCTAGGCCTGTAAATTATACGGCATGCGTATCAATTTCCGTTCAAAGAAGCGATTGTTGAGCTCTTATACAGAATCGCGGACTTATCGACGCTGGCGTCGCGCCGTTCGACTCCGTTGTGGATACATATTACTTATAAACCGATTTATAAATTCCTCGTTCAACGTTGCAGTAGCGTAAGCAGTGGAATGCATGGCATATATGCATAGTACAGTCGATATTATTTTTACGAGTGCCGTTGCATGCGGCATAAACAGTCGTCTACATTTCAATGCGCAACAAATAGTACATTGTGGTGGCATATATAGAACTCGACGACGAGTTTTTAAATTTATTCGAGCTAAAGTTCAATCCGATGTTGGTACTAGCTTTATTAATAAGAGGATTTTTTGCCTTTTCCTTTCTCTCTTCATTGGGTGAAATTTGTGGGTGTAAAAGCTAACTGTGTGCATACGCCACAATATACTTGTATTCTGTACGATTTGTGTTATTTGAGAATAGGTATAAGTACGGATATTTATAGTATAATTCAGAAGTTACATATAATACATTCATAAAACAGTAAAAAATGCACAATTTGCATTAAAAATTTGACATGTTTCTCAAGCTGTAAGAGAATACTCAAATTCATCAGTATCTATCACTCTAACTGATATGACATTAATTGTATTATTTTTACGAGTAATTTTGTCAACTTGTACAGTAGTATTGTCTTTTTTTGTTTAATCTGAATACTACAGTACTATATTGACTTGGCATTTATTATAAGATTGCAGAAAAACTGACTAGGTAAGACCAAAGTTAGGTACATTATAATTAAATACTTGCAAAGCATTATCAAAACTTCTGGTTGATTGATGAGATTTTTGTGCTATGACCACATCTTCATTGTCACCAAGAATCTTATTTTATATTACTTCAAGCAATGAAAATTCAAAATTTTTAACTCTAATTTATTCATTTGGAGTAGTATTCATGAATTATTTTCAATTCAACAGTTTTCGTTGAAAATTATTTATCTTAATTAAATCATTTGATATTATGTAGAATATCAACATTAACATGTTAGGTTATCTCTGATTAAAACTGTTTACATGTATTAATTGGGACAGAAGAACTTTTTTGCATCAAGACCATCTTGCACACTTCAAATATTCTGCAGCTGTATTGAAATATCTACTTCTATAGAACTTGAAGAATATCTCAGTTGTTATCCCTTCTGTAATAAACAAGAATCAATATATCTTTTCGTGTCAATGAGCCGTCCGTCTGTTGACAGCTGCGTAAAACAATAAACTCGGCTCGACAATGAGCTATATACAGCTCGTTCATTATTCATGTTTGCACGGCTTGTGCGGTCGTAACGCAATAATAATATAAGGCACACGTGCAGACGGGTACACGTAAAATAGCATAGATAGTGTGAATCGAAGAACTCTAAATCCAAGTTTGAGAACAAATCCGGTGATTTTGTGCTCTATATAGCGTTGTTCACGCAAATACCTTTAACATTTAGCGTTGTTGCGTAATTAATTCATTTGTAATAGCAATTAACTAGCACACAGTCAAATATATACACGTGTACATTATATACTTATATTGAACAATCATCGTGACCAGTAATCGTGCATGCGGTGATGATCAAAGAAAGAAGCAACAATGCAATCGACTTTGGCGAATCTGTGACAATTGAATGTTTACATACAAGTACGTGGGCAGTCGAAATTACAGAAGGTCAATGATGTTCAAATTGTACTTTGTAGTTATAAATGTTGTATGTACACAATGCAGCAGGACAACGACACTTTTGAGTGGCTCGCGAGCTTTGTATGTTCGCGCGCGCGTGCGTCTCCGCAACATTGTGACGTTGGCAAAGAGACAGACACAGACAAGCCGATTCTCGTGTACATCTACAATCACACAAATACTCGATGACGATTTGTCTGTGCACGACACTGACACGTTCGCTCTGACATACACAAGCAAATGAACTTACGCACACACCTACAAGAAAGTCAAAACGTACACATAAGCTTGTGCTGAATTACCGCGGCTGCTACTCTTATTCAGCAGTTGTAAAGTCAGTTTTCCTTGTCGCTCAATCGGCGGGGGCGGTGACATCTTGTGATAAGTTCAGGGCTTCGTTTTTTTTCTTTCTTTATTTATTTTGTTTCCTTTTTTCCTGCCTAGCGCTGAGTGTGTCTCATCTGGCACGAATTTGTACGGGTATAGCACGACTCGCTGCTGCTGCTGCAGTGCAGAAGCGAACGCAGACGCTCGCGTTATTTGCCAATTCGATTCGCGTATATAGCTACGTCTCTGTATAGGTAGATATATCGTGTACTGCGGTCGAGTGCACGCCAGATATAGGAGTTGACAAAACGATGTGTTAGCAGCTGTTTTCCATCGAGCCGCGCGGAGCTGCCGTTTATTTGATTTTTATCCTCTTCAAACGTCAACGCAAAAAAACCGTACGTATTCATGCGTGATATCACGTTGTACAACATATAAGTTCGTGTATGTGCGTGTGCGTGTGCATAATAATCCAGTGCACAAGCAGTCAGTCGGAGCTACCGAGAGAGAAGGAAAAAGAGTGCAGATATATAACGTCGTCGTAGTCGTCGTCGGTGTCGGTGTCGAGGCAGTATATAAACTGCGTTGTAATCGCTCAAAAGTCGGGAGGTATTCCTAACCTCACTCGATTGTACGTAAATACATATATGTAAGCAAGACAGAGAGAGAGAGCCTTTAATATATAATCGTACACCTTTTGTGCCAATGTGTTCAGCGACAGCAGCCGTGCAATACTTGCAGTTCTAGATATCGTCTAGCAGTGACTTGTATTCAATAAATTCACTTGCCAATTAGCGAGAATATCACGGCGTTTATTTATTTATTTATTTTTATTAAAACGTCTCTTACGGCACTTATACATAGAGAGACGCTCCTCTCCTCAGGCACAAAGTGCAGTTAGGTAATGCAAAATGATTCGCAACTATTTCCACTCGGTGCAATGTCGCTTCTCTCTCTCTTTCTGTCTCTTTCTCTCTCTCCTTCCAGATTTATCTGTGAATATGCCTCGTATTTCTCTATGTGATAAAACCTCGCAATTGTTGTTTTCGGAGTTTGTTTGTGTACGTGTATGGGATTATTTGCTGCGCTGTGCCGTAGCGTTAAAAAGACACTCATGTATACATATGCGACGAGGACGACGACGAAAAAATAAATCAGTATAATATACACGCGTCAAGAGATTAAACGAGCGCGTGATTTTTGCTCAGGATTCGATATTTATTCTCGAATCAATAGAAGCGTTATTGTGATTGACTCTTAACTAATACATACAGTTTACACATTTAAGGATTATAATAGCTTCGTATATTCGTCAACGATAGTATCCGATAGACAAGGAGACACGCAATCAATCACGTACACATCAATGCAAAATGTCACTTCCGATGCTAAGTCTCAAATGTCCCGATGAATTTATCTTTTTGCTGAGCTTATACTATGTTTTATTACGTTTACCTGAATGTTAAAGTACTTTGATAATTATGACATGACGCATCGAGGATGATGCTATAATGTTCGAGAGCAAGAGAAAGAGAGCGAAAGTGTGTAAAGCAACGATTGAACAAGCTAATTTTTTTTATCATTTCGGCCTTCCATACATTTGAGCGCAAATAAGTGTCTTATCTAAAGCACTTCTCAGCATAAATAGAATGTTATCTTGGCAAATGGACTTTTGGTTAGATCCGTGCGCCGTCTCTCGCTCTCTGTATGCACATGAACAAATGATATGTAAAATACTGGCTCGCTTAATAGTTTCTCTCATAAAGGATTTTATTATAACTGTTTTAATTAATTATGAATGTACGCAATCATTAAGAGTTAAGAATAATTGAAAAACAGGTGTCCTAACAGTTACTAAATAATGATTTTTTACAGGTCATCATGGCTAGCCGGGGTACAGCCCAGAGACCTAATGGAACACAAGGCAAGATATGCCAATTCAAATTGGTCTTACTAGGTGAATCTGCAGTGGGTAAATCCAGTCTTGTTTTGAGGTTTGTCAAGGGTCAATTTCATGAGTACCAAGAAAGTACAATTGGAGGTGAATTATTCAAATGACTGATATTTTACTTTTTGATTATTAGTACACAATAATCTAATGCTCATGAAACATTTTAGCTGCATTTTTAACACAAACTGTTTGTTTGGAGGAGACTACTGTCAAGTTTGAAATTTGGGATACTGCAGGACAAGAGCGTTACCACAGTCTTGCTCCTATGTACTATCGAGGTGCACAGGCAGCTATTGTGGTATATGATATCACAAACCAGGTTAGTAAATATCAAATTTAAAATCAATTGTGTGAAAAATAGCTCTACTATTTTTACTTTGTGTTTATACTTTGTAACAATGCTTACTTATGAAAATTTATTTAGGACACATTTACAAGAGCTACAACATGGGTTAAGGAATTACAACGGCAAGCCAGTCCAAGTATAGTTATAGCTTTAGCAGGCAATAAAGCTGATCTTGGAAATAAGCGAGTAGTTGAATATGAAGAAGCTCAAGCATATGCTGAAGAAAATGGTCTTCTCTTCATGGAAACATCTGCAAAGACAGCAATGAATGTCAATGATATATTCCTTGCTATAGGTGAGAATTCAAGTTCAAAATAAAAACTATCTAAAAGCTATCAAAATAAAAACTAAATTTTTTTGAAAAACTTTGATGTAATTATGAAAAAAAAATATTATTATCACATTTTTTTTTGCAGCTAAGAAACTTCCAAAGAATGAACAAACAGGAAACGCTGGCACAAGTGGACAAGGGCGTAGACTAGTTGAATCCGAAGGGCAAAAACCAACTTCTGGCAACTGCTGCAAGTGATTAGCCAAAACCGTATGTGTTATACACAGTAAATTGGTATATATTTTTGCAGTAGATAATTTTTATGCTCCCATAATAAAATGATAAAATCACTGAGAATGGGTAAAAACATTTAATTTTCTATGGCTCGAACTTGAAAGTTCGAGATATAACTCGTGCTGTGTTTTTCTGTACGTCGTTAATGTGTACATTTATTATAAAAAAAATAAAAAAAATGGTTTTTGCAGACAAAAAGTTTACGTCTGTATATAGCTGTGCATTTATATCTTAAACTTTGAAATTCCGAATTTAAAATTGAAGACATAAAAAATGATACCAATAAAAAACGTTTTAATAAGAAAAACAGCAAATAAAAAACTATTTTATATTAGTGTTGCTACTAGAAAATGCAATGTTTAGTTAACAGAGTATATTACGTTTATTAATGTATTGCAGATTTCCAAGGCAAGCAAGCCTTGCTTTTACATATTATAAATTTTAATTTTAAAGTACATCACATTAATTCCAATTATTATTCTTATTACTATCATTATCGTGAATATTATTATTATTATTATTATTATTATTATTATTATTATTCGATGATACTGTAGGGTTTTGAATAAATGAATGACAGTAAAAAAAATGTTCATACAGTAATATTTGCAATGAAACTGGTTTTATGCGAGCTGAACAAATACAATAATTTAGATTTTATAAATGTGAGAGTTAACTCATGTAAATGCATATTTGTCTATAATTTTCAATTTTAAAATGATCGTTGAATTTTTTTCGTATAGTTGCAATGATTCACGTAAAATTTTAATTGTACAATAATTTTGGACCTACATTTATTGTTGTTAATTGATTTATTAATGAATCGAATTAATTTAAATTGTTATTTTTTTTCTCCGTCCTCATGTATATTCTATAAACAATCAATTTTGTATCCTTCAATTATTTGTAGCTTGCCAAAATGAAATTAAATTTTTATTGATAAAGACATTTTGTTTGTATTTTAAGTTTTGTAATTTTATTCTTTCTTCAACTATGAATTTCGATCGTATTTACAATGTTATTTTGAAATGAAAATGGTAAGTATTTTTTGACGCTGTTGCCTAGCATTAAAAATTAACCATGCTTATGGTTTTGAGCAAATTAGATTTTTTTAAAACTCACTAGTTTGAAATTATAATAAGTGCATAGCATTTTTTTTGATAATATTCAACTATAAGTTTATGTTAAACTAGTTTTTGTTTGGTTTCAGATTTGTACTATAAACAAGAAAATAAATACATCTTCAATGTGTCCGCAATTGATTTCAAATGGATTATACATCACAAACTAAACTAGTGTGTTATGGAAGTGAATAGTGCGACATGAACTCTTACTGCACGTGTGATACCATGTCAACATCACACAACGCGCGAATATGCAAATCCATTAAACTGTCACCAATTTTAGCTTTATTTATGTGAATGAGACGAAGTAAAAAATGAATATGCTGTAATCATGCGTGCGTATGCGTTATTCCCGTTTGTAATTTTAATAGAAATAAAAAAGCGGAGGGGTATTTCGTTATAAATATATAAATACATGATATGATAAATCATATAGGGTGATAAAACATGCGTAATAATAAGTAATAATGATGCTAATTATGTATTGATTATCGTATGTGTTAACTTGTGAGTGTATTCGTGTACCTGTGTGAAAATTCATGCGTGCATAATCGATTATTGTATTCAAGAGAACATTTTAGCATTCAAATCTTGTAAGATACTAGCGATCATTCATATTGCTACGATTTTTGTGTTATTATGCATTTGATTTCTGTTAAACTCACCGCGTATAATATTATGAAATACACTTTTAAAATAATACCAACTAAATATTAATTTTAAACATGAGCAAAGGAACTTTCAACCATACTAAGAATGAATAATCGAATAATGAAAATGAATAAATTTGTGAATATGGAACAGTCATCCGATCATAATTTTTATTTTATAAGATATACAGATTATACTCTATCTCTGTTTTTGTTTCTTCTAAAAACTAACTTCGGGCGCTTTCTTCTGGAATTTGTAACTCTGTAAATACGCATTACATAGAATTCTTAATTTAAGTGCAATTTTGTCCACTAACTTCGACGAAGATAAATACATAGAATAATGTCATTAAGATACATTAAATACTGTCGATGTATGAAAAAAGCCGTGAGAAATCTCAGCTGGCAATCGATCGAATTCACGGACGGCATATTAGACATAGAAAGGACGAATTTATCAGAGTGCAATTTGGTTAGGAAAAATGAGCCGCCGTTGTCGCCGAGAAGGTGGACATCCGAACCTAACGTACATTATATTGCGGACTACGATGATCTCTGTGGACCTTGGCCTTCACCAGATCATCCGACTTTTAAACAGTATGATGACGTCGAGCTCAGGCCGATGTTGTGTACTTGGACATTTATTAAAATTGATGACGTGAAGTGCATGAAGCAAAATTTGTTTGATAAAAATGCAATTACATTTATTATTGGTATATATATATATATATACAATTGTATATTATGAAATAACTTTAAATTATTATTAATATACGTTGTGAAAAAAAATTACTATCAAGCTTTTCTTTAATTCCAGACAAAAGATTACCCAATGATAATGTAATATTCGAGGGAAAAGGCAGAGAGGTTTTTTTAAACTTTGCTTGGGATATTTTTAAGTACATGAGGTATGTTTACTCAATCGTCATGAATATAAAAGAAAAAAGATGAATTTGAGTTAAAGAAGACAAAGTTGTTCACGGATCGAATAAAACATTTTCAGAGATAAAAAGTTCTCCGGTAAAGGAATATCAGCTGTACTGGGATTATTTTACTTGACACACCGATTTTTTCTCTCAACACCTTGGCGAACGGGCCGCGAAACATATGATTTTTTTCAACGTGGTCTTGACCTACATATTTTACTGGTTAGATTTGATGAGAGTTCAAAAATTTTTCGCGCAATTGCACAAAGTCATAATGTATGTGTGTCTCAATTAACATAATTGCACATCCTTGCAGAAACCACCAGAAAGCGATATGATATTCAATTTTTCAGAATACGATGAGTTGCTTGAAATGTTTCAGCGGATATACATGGAGAAATTAGAGCTCACGCGATTGGCTTGCATCCCTAATTATCACTTAATTTTAAAGAAAAAACAATGCTGCACGGTTAATCAGTAATTGTGAAGTTCAATAAATAAGCTAGAATGTTTTTCTAAAAAATGTTATATTCACTCATAAAAATATAATTACAAATATAAATTCTATATAAATATCGATCAAATTAAAGTAAATATCTAAAAATGACATTAACATTTTAGTTATTATTATTTGTTTCTAAATCTAAGAAAAATCTACAAATTAAGTACATGAATGTTAAAAAATATATGACTCTAAAAAAAACTATTTACTACTTGACGTCATGTAACCACAATCTATAGACTCGTCTAAAATTTTATTATCGCTGATAATGTTTTGGTTTAATTTGGCAGTTTTTGGCATTTCTCTCAATATGTGCTCCAGCGTGGGAAACCACCAATAGTTTCCTTTAGTTTGTAACTTATCGACGGCATGATTTTGTCTGTCGTTACATTCCTAAAGTATAAAAAGGAGATGTGAAAAATAGTAAACATTCTTTCAGGACTCGTACTATTTCATACCTTTCTAAGAATAGTATAGATCGATTTGGAATCGGGTGCGTGCGTTTGATACGAGCATGTTGTATGCGACAAACCATTTATCTGGCCGTGATCTACCGAAGGCTTGACCTGTGACTTGTTGTTTTGCTGACAATAAGCATTCGAGTACGATATGATTTGTCGCGGCCTGTGAATGTACTTCAATCTTTTTTTAAGCATTTTGTTGACTCGTCTGACTTGTCTCATTGAAAGTATGCATTTCCTGCGAAACGAAAAATGAAATTTTACTCTCTCTCCTCTAGTACTAGTCGTCAAATGTAAAAAATACTTTTTATCGGCGTTCGCACGCTTCAGGTGCTTATGTTTATCTCGGAGCTCGTCTTGGAGACCTTTGACCCGCTGTTTTTGCTCTTGCATCCAACGACGGACCCACTCGAGAACGCTTTTCGACTCTTCGCACACCTCTAGACGGCTGACTTTCATGCGTTCGAGCTCTTGAGATACGTTGTCCAAGGCTTGGGTCTTCGTATCGCATTCGTTGCGCAATTCTACGAGGGAGCTTTGCATGTCTTCCAGCTGCAATACGATATCTTCGAGCTGAAGCGTGAAAAAAATACGATGGTCGAGTGAGAAGAAATTATTTTCATTTGATGTATTTATATTTTGTATATTTTTATGAATAAATTACTTAGATCATTTGACTCGGGTAAGTAATTTTAGTATTTACGTTCCGCATCTATTATTAATAAATTTTACGAGTAATATGAATTTTTACTAAGCATACAGTTTCCCAAAACATAATTTATTTTAAAACATAGAATAAATAAAAATTGTTGGCAGTACTCACCTCTTCTAGAGATTTATTATTACAGTCTTCGAGGGCTTTATTCTGCTTGATAAGTTCCTCATTTTTATCCGTACAACTCTGAAACTTTTGATTGATGCAAGCCAGTTTTTTCTCCAGCAGCATCGATTCGTCCTTTTGCCGTTGGCACTGTAAAAAATCAATAGATATGTTTGAAATTCGGCAAAAAAATAATTTTAAAATAGTTGAAGTACGACGTACACTTCTCTCGGATGTTTCAAGTTTGCTCGAGATAGTACTTAATTTGTTTTGGGCTTCGGATAGCGCAATTTTCATCAAGGAATGTTTCTCGCGAACGTCTTCTAATTCTTTGTTAAGAGTTTGTACAGTCTCTTGAGTATTTTTCAGTTCCTCTTCTATACCTCTCGTCACACACTTGCAGATATCCGGAGTCGCGATCGTCTGAGGTTGTTCTACAGGGTTGGATTTCGTCGCTAATTGAATCATATACTCTTCCTTCTTCTTTAATTCTTGGATAGCCTTTTCGTAATTTTTTTGCGTCTCTACCAATTGAGTTTTTGCGAACTTAAGCTGGAAAGGATTATGAATTAGTTATGAAATTCATATTTTAAAAAGTTGTATTTTTTATACTAACTTGTTGTTGCATAAAAGAAACTTCATTTTTTTCTTTCTGTTCTTGTAAATTAAGCTCGACCATCAGTAAATCATTATTGTTCTAAAAATATATCGATACCGTTACCAAACAAAGAAAATCTCATAATGAAAACTATGAAATATGACTCTTACTTGTAAAATTAGATTTTCTTCTTTGATCTTATTAATGCAGTCATTTTTTTCTTTTAAAATTTCTTGCAAAGAATCCAAGTGATTTCGGAGAACACTCACGACTTCTTTTGATGAATCGAGCTCTTTGTAGTATCCATTAACGTAATGCTCGTGATAAAATAATTTGCTGCTCTGATCTTTGATGAGATCCAATTGTTCGTCAATAATCGTTTCTCCGTAACCCACTTGTGCACCTAAACTTTTTATCTGAAAAAATTTAAAAATTTTTAAAAATTAAATCGTTAAAGTTAGCAGGTACACCGTGATCTCGATTACCCGTACTTTTTCATTTTTCAATGCAATTTCGTGTTGCAGTCGCATAATTTTTTCTTTAAATTTAACAACGGCTGCATCTTTTCCGGCTTTGAAATCGTGCAATGTTTTGGTTAAGCATTCATTGGCCAATTTTAAATCTTTTATGGTCTGTAAAATTATAAATAAGAAGTATCCAGTAAAAAAATACTTATGAATTAAATTTGTTATTCTTACCATTTTAGATCGCTCTGAATCATTTTTAAACTGTTCATTTTCTACACGCATAAAATTGATACCTTGTTTAATGCTTGCAATAGAATAATCCACTAATCCTAATTTTTTCATTTCTTCCTTAATCAAGTCTAAATCTGATTTGTACGCTCGAATAATACTATTTAAAGCCTCATTTTCAGTCTTCAAATTCTTGATTTTGTACTCTGATTCAATAGATAATTTATTACAATAATCTTCAAGATCTTGTCTGAAAGTTAAAAAATGGTTTAATAAGAAAAATATCAAAATAAATAAAAGTGCAAATTGCGTACGAACCTCAATCTTTCTATTTCTTCCTTTGCCTTTTGATAGCTGAGCTCGAGTTTTTCGCATCTATCATTTAAAAGACTTTTTGCGCGTTCGAGTTTATCAGTCTAAAAATAATAAAGGAATATTATCTTCTAAATCTAGAATTATTTATATAATCAATTTATTACCTCAAACTTCAATAAATGACATTTATTCAACAGATAGCTCAACTCTTTCTGAAATTAAACAAAAAATGAGTGGATTAATAAAATGAAATTATTTAAAATTTTTTTTTGATTCAAAAAATTGTAAGTCTAATCAAAATACCAACGTACGAATGTTTTGAAAATAACAATTTATTTAAACCCAATACATAATATAAAATCATTGTACATAAGTTTTTGTCCCCTACCTCATATTTGTGTATTATTATTGAATAAACGAAATGCAAAATAAATGCATTTGTAATCCCTTCACGAACGAGTGAACAGATTCTTTCTTGTAACTTTGTTACGGAATCTCGTTGTAATTCTAGAAGGGCTTCCTGTTTACTTGCCTGCAGATTGAAATTCAAATCATTAATTTTTTTGCAATTTACAACTAGACAGGCAGATATTATGTAAACAACGATACTGTTGTGTATTATGTAGAAAGCACGCGCTTACCTCTCCATAACAGTCGTCGTACTGACTTTGAGTTTCAGTTAAGTTTAATTGTAAAGTTTTTATTGTAGCATCTTTCTCGCGATTCTAAAATTGAAATGCATTCGATATAAAATTAAATAAGTTATGCAAATGACTGCGATAAGAATTGTAAAAAACTAAGTGAACTCACGTTGTTACTTGGATGCATGAAAAAACACAAAATCAATAAAAACAAACCCGTCGATTGACTAGTATTGATCGACACTTTCACAAGCTTTCAAAAATGTTAGTGAAAAAAAACCAAAAAGCTAAAATTCGTAAAATGTTAGTAGGGAATATTAGGTGAGAGAAAAAACACGAGCTTAATCAGGTAATTCATAGTAGACATTGAAACAAATAGTTCCAATGCTACAATATATTTAAATCTTAAAACAACTATCAACATGATTTAATCATTGAACATCTCTTTCCTCTGATTGAATTCGAATTTATATTTACATAATTCCTTTATGGCACTTTTTTTCTTAAAAAAGTTCATCAGCTTCACGTTCATATGTTTGTCGGTAGAAGGTGCGTTATATTGCTTAGCATTCATTACGTATTAGTGGAATTATTTTTCAGAAAATTTTCAAAAAAAACTTAATACTAAGATTTTATTGAATTATTAAAAATCGTGCGGAGTTCTATGACTGAGCACAGAAGAAGATGCGGAAGACCACGATGATGGCTCACTCACGTCAGTTGCAGCTCTGCTAGTCAATTGTTCAATTCTACGTTTGGAATTGATCACAATCTCTTTTAAATTCTTGATTGTTTGTTCTTGCATTTCAATCTGCCGAAAAATTGCAATTATTACTATTGACGTAAAAACTTTTTAGAAAAGTAAATGAAATATCGAACCTGCTTACTAAGTTGACTTTTTTCGTCTTCATACTGTGTTACGACTTTTGCCTTTTCAACGATCTGGAATTGAAAAAAAAATTACATTGTATCTGTTAACAATTCAACATTGTAAAAATATAAAAACACAAAACCTACCTCAAATAATTACATTATTTTAATTAAAGGATCGTCATGCTATTAAAGTCACAAACACCAAGTCAAAATTAAAAAAAAAAGAACGTGTGATGGAAAAACGAGAGAAAAGTTAAAGAAACAGTGGGTCAAAAAGAGAATCTGTATAAGGTATTCCATCAATTGTATGATAATAAAACTGTACCTTTTCTTGCAAAGCTTTATGAAGATCTTCTACTTCTGTTTGTGATATTGCTATAGAGTCTTTTTGAATTTTAATAATTTTCTCCATATTTTCCATCTGAAATTGCAATAAAATTTCATTTTAAATGGTTTTCAAGCTCATGAACAATTATTATGCGTTGAAATATTTATCTTACTAGTTTATCTTTTGAATATAAAGCTGATTTAGCTTTCTCAACTTCGAAAGAACAATTTTTGACTGAATCTATGTATTCAGATATTTTTTCCACAGCACAGCTCACTGAATCATTATAATCAACAGGTGATCCCTTGGGTAACTGTAAGAAGTTAAATATGTTTAACTAAGAAATTGCTTTCATGTACTATATTTATTAAAAGTTATTCACCAATACAGTTAACTCGGAATTAAGTCTTTGTAATCCACTAGACATCGTATGTATAGCTTCTTGCAATAATCTGAACATTTGTGGTAAATTCTAGAGGAAAATAAGTTATAAAAATAGAATTCAAACAAGATTTAATATGATCAATGAGTTCTTACATCGTATGCTCCAGGTAAACTATGCCTTAAAACACTGTCTTTAAACTGAAAAATTTTTACAGATAAAAACATTTAACTCATTTTTTCCGATGATAATAATTTTAATCAATTAACTACTCACAGTATAATCAAGAAGTTTCATTTTTCTGGCATCACTATTTCCCAAACACTTGAAATTATTTTCTGTGTCTTTTTTACCTCTTACCTATAAACAATTTTTAATATTAATAATTACAAAAAAAAATGTATTTTTCAATAAATACTCACGGAATTTTCCAATTCAAAAATTTTCTTTTTCAATTCAAAACATTCTGAAGAAGAGCCTTTCCGATATTCTGCAGCCTTAACTCGTGAACAACTGAGCTCCTTTTCCAATTCTTCCAAGCTGCGTTTCAAATGTACATTAGCTTCTTGAGTGCATTTATTCTGAAAAAAAGTATCAGGTTCAAATTCACAAAGGCTCATATTCGCAAATAATAATCAGCAAAAAATATCATACCTGGCTTTGTAACGTTTTAATTTGTTCTTGTAAACTTATTATTTGAGATTGTAAATCTACTGTCTTACGTGGTTCTTTTGTAAGTTGTGAAGTCTGCAATTAATATTTAAACGAATATGATTCGGAACATTTTTAAAGTTTGGTAATGGTTAAATATATTTACCCTGGATAGTTTTGATTTTAATTCTTCGCATTCTTTTTTAACTTTCCTTAAGTCTCCTTTCAATTTTATTGCCTCGTTTGTACTCTGTTTAATTTAAAAGACAGTAAAAGATTATGTTTATAAGTTTATCGTTACAAATCAAATATTATAATGATAATTAAAATTGACTTACCTCAAAAGAATTGGTAGATTCTTTGATGCACCCATATTCGTTCATCTGTAATAGTTAAAAATAATTTAACAATAAGAAAATAGTAATAATTAAATGCGTTACAGCACCTTGAATTTAATATTTTTAGTTTACTTCAATAGGTAAAGAAACAATAATTTTATCTAATGTGACTACATTCTAGATGAGCGATAAAAATAAGATTTACGGTCATTTCTCTGAATACAATATTAGAATTAGATAAAAGACATTTAAAAAATCTGATACAATTCGATTTCGGAGTTTGAATCATTCGTTAACAGTAATGGTCAGAGAATTGAATTCGGAGAAATGGACTAATAACTAATAATGTATCGAAAATAATTAATGAATTCTTATGCATTCATTTTGTAGATTATATATTGGGTAAAAATAGGCTTGAATATTTTTAATAAATAATAAATACCTGATCTCTAACATCTATAATACTTTGTAGAACGTCTTGCATTTTAGTATGGCAATTGTCAACTTCACACTCATATTTTTCTAAAAGCTTTTCTTCTTCTATGAATGATTTGTGAGATTCTTCATTTTCCTCCAACTGTGAAAATTCATATACAATTTTTAGAATGTCACAATAAGTTGAAAAAAAATACTGTAAAATGGACTGACTATTTTATCTGATTTATTTTTCAATCCTCTCACATGATCTTCCATGCTCACTAAATGATCCTTTAATTTTGTCATTGAGGATACTGTACAACACTCGTTATCTTGGAAGGCTTGCAGATTATTTACAATTAGTTCAACTTCTTCAACCACTGACGTTATCAAATCTTCACATGCGTGAACGTCTGGGTGTCCAAATGGACCGTTTTGCTGCAAATACAAAATATTCTCCAAATATTTTTTCACAGGAAATTTAAAATTTTCATAGTAACTTTCATTATTCAATACCTGCATATCGCTATGTACATTATTGAGAAACTTTGACAAATCTAATTGTGAGGTATTTAGTTCATTTTTCAAATCTTTTAGTCTTACTCTGTTATTAGAAATTCTTTGATTGTGGCGATTTCTCTCTTCATTCTAAAAATTAATGGTTTACTGTAATTATAACAATAATAATTTATTATTAAAACATTTGTATATACTTTAAAAATTACCTGAAGTTCTAAACAATTTACTATTTCTATAACACGATCTTTGGCTACTGAAATGTAATCTTGCACTAGAGTAATCATTTGATCTAGTGCTACATACTGAAAAGTCGATTTAATTTAATTTAATTTATCAGTTCTAAAGTTTTCCAGTTTTTCATTATAAAATAAAAGTGTACATACTTTGCTATGACGTGAGGTTAAATTAGAAATAATTTCTGATATCTCCTCCCGTAAATCTTCCGTAGCTGCTTGAACCTCTACGGTACATATTCGAAATTCTTCCATCATTCGAAATTGCTGTACAATAGCAGCAAAGATCTGAAAATATTTCACAAATCTCATAAAATCACATCAAAATTGATCAATGATATATCTCGAAATTTTACCTCTTTATGTTCTATTTCATTTTCTTTTTTAACGTCATTGGCTAATTTTTTAGATTTACAGTTCTTCACCTGAAAGATTAATAATCATAGAAAAGTTTTATTTTCAATAACAATTATATGTTTCCAGATCAAATGCCCATACCATAGCCTTTATGAGTGGTAATGACTTATTTTTATTTTCAAACATTTTAGCCAATTTTAAAATGCCAGGAGATACTATAGAAATTATTTCTTTTATCTTTTGCACAATATTTACTTTAACACACGTCTGCAAATAAATTATTTTTTTAATCTTAATTGTACTGTAATTTTAATTCGATTTTATTTAAAATAATTACCTCGCATTGACTCTGAAATAATTTTTGAATGTATACAATTTTATTCTCCACAGTTACTATGAAGTTTTTATCACTGCAATTATCCTGAAAAAAATAGACATGAATACTTAGGTCATTTAAAAGAATTGATTTTAAAATTTCATAAACGATATGAAAATCAGTCTACTTTATAATTATAAATTCTTTAAAAGTCCAGCTTTTGTATTGTTAAGAAATTCGTTTCAATATTATCATTGAATGCAGTTTTTCACTTTGGCACAGGATTAGTTCTCTGGGACTAGAAAAATGAACTTACTGATTCACAAATATCTCTTAGGTACTCCATTTTATATGAAACAATAGCCTAAAGATTTGGGAAGAAAATATATTTTTTTATAGTTTACTTACTTGATTTATAACTTCTGTTCTGTAGTTGTAAAGACAAGATAATATATCTTCTAGTTTTTCATTAGCAAGAGATACATCATTTTCGTATATACTCTGAAACAATAGATAGATTAATAATAATAAAAATTTTTATAATTTCTTTAGAAATAAATGTTTTACCTTAGTTTGTTTTAAATTTTCTAAAACCTTTTCATATTCAGACTTTAGGTTGAGTATTATGTCTCTTTCTTTTTCCGTTGACTCAATTATATTCATCAGATAAGGAATAATGTCATCCTTTATTTTACGTGCAATAAAAAATTAGTAATCTTTAAAATTTTTAATGATCATTTAAAATTTTTTGTATAATATTTTGAATTACCTCACTAACATTGGAAGAGCCATGGAAATTACTGCTATCCTGAAAATGATAAATTCTCATTAGTATAAGTATTAATTTTTTTTCTCAAACATTTATCAATACCTTTTCACTATATACATGACTAGATTTTTCAGATAATTCTTTTTTGAACACCTTTATTTCATTATCTTTCACTTCCAATAATCGTTTGCAATCTTCCAATTGTTTTGTTACATCCCTTAATTTATCTCCATCCGTATTTTTTTCAAGATTCTCAAGAGGTTCTGGACAAATTTTAACTTTTTTGGTGGAAGTTTTTGCCTGAAAAAAAAACGACCATTGATCAATTTTAATGTACTTATCATGAGTATTATAAATGAAATGTCTTTGTAATTTTAGTAAATCAAACTTTGTAAAAAATATTATATACATTTGTAAAAATAACATTCACTGATTATTTTATTTGGTTTTAATTTTATAGATTAATCAAAATTTTATATTGATATAAAAATAAAGTTAATTTTCAGGTGAAAAAGCAACAATATTATTTTTTGTACATTGATTTCTGCAGCTGGGATTGATCGATGCTTGCCGTGAATTCATTAAAGTTGCAACGATTATTTTATCAATTTGACGTTTGTTATTTTTACTATGTTCCCTGGGTACAGTGCATTTATTTTGATTATTGTTTTTTTGATTATTTACTGATTTTATCTCTTGATTATAATGTTTTTCGCAATATTTATATTTATATGAAGAATGATCGACTTGACCCTTCACCGTGGATACACCATTTTGACACGAGGCATTCAGGAATACAGAAGGAGTAGGATTGAGCGGAGGAGGTGAGTTCTGCAAGGATTTCAATTAAAAACAAAGCGATAAGAAAATAAAAAATTACATGTATCGTTCATTAAATTAAATTTACCTTTTGATTAGCTGTATGCAAATCTTTTCTTAACTGAATGATAACATCATCTTTCAATTGCGCAGCCATTTCAGTTTCTGATAATTTATCTTTGAGACAGTCAATTTCTTTTTTCAAAATCATTATTGTATCATGTTTTTCAGCTATTTCTTGTGTCAAAGCTTCATGAGCCTCTGCAGTTTCCTACACATAAAATCAATTAAAATTTTATAGATAACTTTCAAGTACAATATTATAACATTGAAGACAAACTTGTTCAAAACATTTATAGCGTGCACAAATACTATCCAATTCATTGCATTTTTCTTTTAAAACATTTTTTAATTTATAAATTTCACAATCATAATCATGAGTTATTTTTTTAAATTTTTGTTCAGAGTTTTGTAACTGCATGCGAACATTTGCAACTTCATCAATATAACAGCTATCAGTTGAACTAGTGATCTGCATATCAATATATATTGCTTATGAATTGTACAACAATTAATTACAACTAATAATAATTAAATTTCTAGAACTGAATTTTCTCATCTATGAGTAAAATAATGTTAAGCTTTTTAAACTAATTTTGTAACTTACACCACAATCAGTATTGATATTAGATGAATAAGAACTACAATCATTTTTTGAAATATAATTATTTTGCAAGGAATCTCTCAGTTTTTCTAATTCATCCGAAAATCTCTGAATGATATCATCTTTTGCATCAACTTGTTTTTCAAGAATACATATTTTATCCTCTAGTTCATTTTGATACCTAATAAATTAATATATAAGCAAGAACTATAAATTTGTATAATTTCAGAATTTTTTAATTATTAGACATATCAATTGAACTTACAAAAGCAATTTACTTTCATTTTCTTGTAATTCAGTTATTAAATTACTATTTTCATGATCATCAGTTTTATAATTTCCCTGTTTAAAAATTTACTATTGTTGATCAGAAAATCCAGCATGTATATTTTTGTTATTTTAGTTAAAAAAGTAAATAAAAAACTACCACACAATTTCCAAAATACTTAAGATTCAAACATTAATCACATCAACAATTGCACAACTAAGACAAAACTACTGATAATAATGCAATGGAATGTAAAATACTGATTTACCTGACTACATTTACAACTGAAACAAAAAAAAACACTCTTTAATAAAATAATGTATTGATATAAATTATCTCAAATATTTAAAAGTATTAAGATTCAACTTGAATAATTTATTTGTAACTTACTTAGGTAATGGAATATCAGAAGGTTTGATTTCATGAAAAATAAGTCCATCAAGATTCCAATTGTTATCAAGTTGACCACGTTTCATCAGTTTTAACAAACTGTCCAAATCACCTTTTAGAGAGGTAATTTTTGATTGCATGCAATCTTGTTCACTCTCCAATTGGCATATTCTAGTGGATAATGTGTTAAGATCCTAGAAATAATAGGTAAAGTCAGATATGAATTTCCATAATATGATATATTTTCTGAATTTTTAAGATGTTACCTTCTCAGATTTACTTGAATTTGTTATATTGTTTGATATCAAACTTGTAGTTGATTGTAGTTGGTCTTCTAATGATTTTACTCGACAGATAGCAGCTTGTTCGAGTTCGTGAACAGTCTGAACAAGCATGGCATTTTGTTCTCCTAAATCCTTGACCCAGTCAGTCATGATTTTCAATTTCAACTGTAAAATAAAATCAGTAGTACATGTTAGTGAAATGTTTTCATGTAATACTTGGCAAATTGGGCTGAAAGGCTTTCCAGCGCATCTATTTAGGTCTTTCAGTAATCTATAATTAGAAAATGCGGTCCGCTGCAATATTCCAAGTTTTATGGTAGCCATAGAAATTGTCTCACATAGGCAAACAAGTATGGGAATTCATTATAAAGATGCATTTTAGATATTATTCAAGTTATTTACCCAAGATTTTTAATAATGATTTTAAGTTTCTTTATATATTATTCATTTTAGCATTTTAGTTTATTTATCATAATTTACTTCAGTTTAGACAATTGTCAACAATTTTCAAATGTACATGAGTATAACTTTAAAAGTTATAATTGATGCTAATGCTATTCATGTCAAAAAAATTGCTAGAGGGCTGCAATTAATTTTTTTCTGTCCAAACGATATAGCAATTAAAATCGCTCCGCAAGATGTTGGCAATTTGCAACGAAAAAATGTCCATAAAATATGTTGTTGTTGTCCGGGATGTTCATTCTGCGTTTGATGTTTATTTTTAGCTGCAATGAGGGTAACACGGTTCCACCGTCTAATTTTAAAATCCACATTTGGAGAGAATTATAGGGGCATATAATGAATGACACTCGGTCGACGAACATTCGCACAATACTACAATAGAGTCATTCGGCTTATCGGGTACGGAGTGATTTGAAAGTAAAATTCGACGTCTCGAGCTTTGTCGATAATCGAGAACCAACAAAGAGTACAGAAATGAGTTTCGGAAAAAATAAGTTATACTCTAAGTTCAAAAATAAGTTTTTTTTGACAAAATAAATAAAAATAATGCGTTAAGGCGTAGTAATTGACGTCGTAATGCACCAATAAATCAAACAAAAATACTAATATCAGATTTTGATTGAAAAGTATAAAAAAATAGCGCGCTAGCCGTCAACGGTATCATAAACCTTGCAGACGACAAGCTCTAAAGACAACAACACCAGCGATAACAACAACAACAAACATGAGATATACCTTGACTCTTTGAGGATCGTCAAGATCGGGCCTGGCCTCAAGCTCTCCGACCCGGCTTCTGTAGAGACAATCGATTTGCCCCAGTATCCTGAGTGCATTGCTCTCGACGCAGGCCTCCTCGTTGTCGCAGGCCGACGACTCCTCGGCGGCGGTTTCGTCGTCGCGAAACGACCGCTGCTGCTCCATCCCAATGCAATTGCTAATATAACAACGCTTGGGCACAGAAAATAAAAATTTTATATGCTCTCGGTACAACGAACTTGTACGAAGACGATGCTGTTTTTCACAGCATCGTGAAACACTTTGGATTTGTTTGTTGTTTCATGGACAGTCCTTCCGCGACGATGCACACGCACGCACAGCACGACAACTTTTCAAATACGTAAATGTTAATTACTAAAGCCAGACTGTTTGTCGGCTCGTCACTTGCATCACAAATCGAAGTCACTATTCCTGCATGTATTATTGTAGGCAGCTGACCGCGAAACTATGTAAACTGCGAGTACTCGCCGCGAAGAGGTATACATCTAAGGCTAAACTAGCGAAGTTGGAGATCGCGCAAAAGAGGCAACAGCAGCGCCCCTACGGCACGAGCGCACTTCGTTTCAGGCTTGCAGCAGCTCATACACTGCCCAACAACGATAATACGCAAGATCTGCCTCTCGAAAAGTCAAAGTGTGTGCGTGCCGATGCCATACACGCGACTCTCGCCGACGCGATCCCCTGGAGTAAGTGTTATAAGTATACATATATCACAAAGACTCGCGCGTGTATATATAGATTTATGGATATTGTATATCGCGTGTTTATAATAAGCTGCGTGAAGTTGCCGCTTTTTCACTCCTTTTTTCTCTTGGAATATTTTTTTTTACTCTCTCCCTCCACGACGATGGACTTGGCGCGCTCATAGAATACTATTATAGATACTATACTGGATATCGCCTACGTTATGAGCCTCTTTCTCGCTATTTCCGCTTTTATAAATCATTAACGAGTTTATGTAGTGGATATATAAATGAGAATTGTCGCGTCTGCAACGCACCCACGTGTTTACACTTTACAGTAAGGGAGCTTTCGAAAAAGATCCGCGAGTCTGATTTATTAACGGAAAAACTAATTGAGCTGCTTTTGTATTTATTTTTTTGGGGATCGATCAGGCTATAATGACCCCAGACTATCAAAAATACCTATTAAATATACGATTTTCAGCGGCTCTTTTTCTCTATTCTTAAATAACAAAGTCGCACGTATAGCTGCAGTTAAAAGATTGAATTTCGTTGGATGCGATATTATTGTCATTTGGATTGTCATACCTCGAAAGTAAAAGCGATACGTGCCGATTATCTGTCAATATCACGGACAATTTTTACGAAGGTCAATTTTAAAAATAATATCCCTCTCCGATAATATTGTCTATAAAAACACAGACAATCGATCAAGTAATGCTTATTCGTGTATGCGCAAATATGTGTGGTAGCGTCTGTTGCGTATACCCACCGCATTTTCTTTGTTTTTTTTTGCTTTAAATGCTACAACAAAGAAATCACACCCATTTTTTTCTATTGAAGCTAGTTTATTTTTGAAAAATTATCATTCGCTCGATAAGCTGTTATAGTGCTTGCAGCCTTATATGAAAATATGACGCAAAACTTGGCTGTGAAGAAAAAAAACAAATTTTTGCCAATCTCGGAAATTATTTTCATGAATTACAACATTTTAACTAACTACTTTTATTTCGTTTATTGCGTACCCATATAGGTAAGCATATGCCAATTAAGTGTCAATATATCATTTCGAGCGAATTTTTTCAGATGACAAAATGTACTTGAGTAGAGAATCTTTGATCGTTTATTCGAAGAATCTGGAATTTTGTTCAATGATAAGAGGGGTGAATATTCTTTATTTTGAATTTAATCTGAAAAATCGGAAAAGAGAAAAAATTAATGGAAAAAAATTAATGGTAATATAAATAATATAATTTAACCATAATACGATTCAAAAGAATTAGAGTAATATTTTGTGAAAAACCTTCAACGTTGACTTCTAACCATTTTTTTTCACAATCAATTATCTTCAGCAAAATGCAATCTGATCCTCTATTACTTGATACATACTTATGACTCTCCTGGTCAAATTCGTCTTGATCAAATCAAAATCAGCTCGATTCTTAAATTATTTTTCATAAAATTCGTTCATCGAGATGCGCCACCCCACAAGACGCAAGGGTCAAAGTTGGCACACGTGTAACGTACCGCATTATGAAGATGACTTGTTTCAAATACACAGGGTACATACAAAATTGATTATAGTAGAAATTTCGTAGATCCTACAACTGATGCTTACTCTGAATAAATAACGAGCTTTTGGTTTTAAAGAAAATAATGAAAATAAGGCATAAGAAGATCTATGCTAAACGCATTATACATTTATGTGACTTTTTGTAAAGACAACAAAAAGGTAACAAACCGCCCCAAAAATGTTATGTAACACTTAATATCAAATAAAATTTGAGGAAATGTGTAAAAAACAAAAACAAGTTTTTCATGTCATCAAGTGAACAATTTTTGGCCGTTCGATAAAATGATGCGGATTCAAAATAGACAGATACATACGCGTGTATTGCATGTTACCCTGCGACAGGCTACATTACAATTGAACTACCGCCTTAATGACCGTGGTCACATCTCATGGGTGGATGTAGAGAAGTATGATAGATTCGTGGCGCCACCTAACAACAAGTCAAATAGAATTCTTCATTTTTGTTTTTTTATGTGCATACAGTTCTAATGTCAAACATCCGAAAGCTAATATTACTCTATAAACTAAGCTTAGAGTCAAAGGTATTTCAGCATGATGCAAATAGATTCAGAAATTTTCATGCTTATACTTTTTCATTATTTTAGCGCACATACAAAACATATAATATATAAAGAGTGCATTGTGAACTAATTGTCAAGGGGTTTATCTACCAGTGGAGCAATTCATGTATCTACATTTTTTCTTTTCCTTTTTTGATTTTATGTACATAACAATTTTTATTTCGAAAGCAACTTGGGCTTATTTTACATCCTATTTTACTCATGATATCTTGTATTTATCAAGTATTACAATTATTTTGCGTTATACTCATTTGTTTACCTACTTTAGAGAGAAATTTACTATTCGACGCTGCATTGTTCAAGGAAAAAGAGCTTAATGGCGAGTTACCTGCAATTTCATTAAAAATTAATTAAACTAAGCGCTTTTACGAGTATGTTCGATTTAAAAGTCTTGTTGAGCTTTACTTATTTATCGAATTACTAAGATTTAAACACAAATTATTTAAACCCCGAGCAAGAGCTAATTTCGCTCAGATACACTAAAATCAATTTTTCCTTTGATGTAGAATTGAATTTCGTTCAGTCAACTTTACTGTTGATATTAATTTATACATAAAAAAATTATGTATCTGAAGGCTTTAAAATACATCTGTGACGCACGTAGATACGTTTTACTATTGTCAAATTAAAAAAACAAGCTTATCGTGCGTAAAATTTGTCTTATAAATTTTTCTTGAATTATAAAACATATCAACCGCACAAACTGATTTCTCTATCTGTTTGAATTTGATATCATATGATACGTCACTAATATCGAGATGCTTTCATGTTCATTTTGAAATTTGATTTCACGAAGATGAATACTTATTTAGATGGGTTAGTCAAGCTCATTTTTTATCGATTGGTAAACTAACATGATGCTAAATAATTTTTTATAAACATCTAAACACTTATTTTAGATATTAAAGAAAAATAAGGAGTTTTGCTTCCTCATAGAGGAAGCTTTGTGACGGGCTGAATTTCAGCATTCGTAAATAAGCATCGTAGGGTAAATTCGATGATATATCCTTAAAC
>CACVKI010145086.1:148917-163241 GCA_902732785.1 Trichogramma evanescens | reverse complement strand
CCCTAAGGCCCATTGGATCAAACTAAGCACAGGGAGCTTCAGTATTGGGTACCAGGAGACCCCAAAAAAATTTTGGAGCAAATCCATGACCCGAAGCTGGGGTGGTATCCTTATTTAATTAAAGAAAATCTAGCGATAATTTGTTTCGTTAAGTAAGTCTATATTTTCAGGTAAAAAATTTAATTTTATAAGAGTATTCAAGTTTTCAAAGAACAAAAAAAACAGCTACTATCTGTGTTTTTGCGTCTTATACTATATATGAGTAAATCTCGTGAAATTTTAATATTTGTGTCAACCCCACAATACAACTTTTTCTTTTCTTGAGAACAACTTCTAGTGGGGTTCAAACTTGAATTCATACAAAAAAATGCATTTTACGGCGTTTTCTATGCGTTTTGAAATTCAATGCATCCTATTTTTAATTTTCAAATTCTGATTCCCGATAGGCCCATCGAGCTTTTTTATCCAAATCATCACCAAACAACCTTCAGAATCTATAATTTCGAAAAATATGTCACTGAATGGTGTGCGTCGTTACTCGAGCCTTCTACACTCTTAAGAAAAATTCAACTCGATTTTTAGTATTTTAAATAGGCCCTACCATGAATCATCACTAAATTATGGGGAATAATAGTTTTTGCGTAGCAGAATCGAGTGATATGTCTGTTTTTGATGTGCGTGCTTTGTAAAAAAAGTTATATACGATACAAACATGGAATTTGCCCGCGCCCATTGTTGATTTTGAGTGCATTTTAATCGACTTTTGCGATGCACATCAACAGTTTTACTTTAAATGGCGCAATTTATGTTGCCCATTTTAGTTTTCGACATTTTGGAAAAGATAACGTTGTGTGGTTTTTTTCAAATGTCAAAATATCAATATTTTAACCAAATTTAGGAGCAAATATTGTCTTCAAAATATGGTTCATCAGTTTCAGCTTTAACGTGTACTTTTTCAAATCCTCGATGGCCCTCACCCAAATTTGATGGGCACTATTTTTTTCAGGTTTCTGAATTAGTTGTAAGTCCCCAAAATAAATTTCACAAGTGTGCTTTTAAAAAAAAATTTTTTTTTTAATGGCAGAATATTAAAATTTCATAAGATTTACTCATATAATAAGGAACTGTATTTGGCTTTTTTTAAATCATTAGATATTCGATGGTGCATGTTCAAAAGAGGTATAATCAACAATGAAAACTGAATTTTGCACAAAGTATAGATCTGCCGTGGATTTTTTACAAAAATTCCTCCGGAATATCGATTTTTTAAACTAAAAAATGTCTTCAAGAGCATCTTAAATACTCTAAGAGATTCATTTCGGAAATATTTTCTCATATTAATATTATTCAACTGTTTTGTTTGTATTCTAATATTATTGAGCATCGAAACACGATGTTGACCTCAAGAAGAGTAAATTTGTTTAACTGTTATATTAGTGTTGATAGGAATGTGATTATTGTCGGATGTCTCACACTTCAAATTGTGACATTCAAATAGAATTATATCATTTGATCGGTGCCAGAAGATTTTGACTTGAGGAAAAAAATGTCGATAAGTTTAGTGAAGTATGAACATTTTTGTACGAAAAATCGGGCTGAATTGCTTATTAATTTGGTCGATTATTTAAATCTCAACGAAATTGAAGAAGAACAATTAGAAGATGTAAATATTCTAAAGAATATAATACGTAAGGGAACGGGAAGATCTAAGGAAACTGATCTTCCGTTGTTATATTTGAACACGTTTAAAAGTACGATTCTTACTTTTACAATTAATTATTTGAAGGCGGTAAATTTGTATCGATTAAATTATGGCATATTGTCCGTCGCTTGTGTTGAATATATCCTGTACCCCGACCAAAATTATGAACAATATTTGAAGATATATGCATGCAGCAGACAGACTGCAAAGCAGCTGTATAATAAGCTATGTAATTTTCCAGAAAATCAGAAACAAACAGTAGATATAGTTAAATCAGCTAGATGTTTTTTCCAATGGCAAAGCTTATTATACAACCCTGGCTCCTTGAAAACAATTAGAGAATATTTAAAAAAAATAGAGATCAACAATGACGAGTTATCTTTCATTAAAGACACTTCAATTCAAGTGATGTTAGTAAATACATTCAAATTTTTAATAACATTTTTCGTTCTAAAATTATTTATTCAATTTTCAGACGTGATAATAAAGCACAGCAGTCTCGTTCATCTACGCGAGAGGGGTCATTGTCAAACTCTGCTATTAAACCAGACTTATCGAAACCAGAAAAGCTTAAATTGACTTCACGTAAGCGCGGTGCCAATGGTCTTATAATAACAAAAGAATATTTTTTTAACAAACGCCATGCAAACGCTATTATGAATTTACAAGAATATTTAATTGCCGAGGAAATTAAAGAAGATAATTTAGAGGATAGAAATCTTTTATGGGACATGCTGCGAAGGGCGATGAAAAAATCTTTTATACGCAAACCAATAAAATCAGAATTTAACGTATTTAAAAATACGCTTCTTAATTTTACACTTGATTATTTGAAGACGGTAAATTTGTATCGAATAAATTGTGGCATATTGGCCGTGGCCTGCATTGAATATGTCATGTACCCCGACCAACATCATGAAAAATATCTAAAGGTATATCACTGTGTCCAAAACAGTGCGATAAAGTATTATAAGGAACTGTGTCGACTTCCAAAACGAGCGAAACAAGACTCTTTCATAGCTACATCAGCTAGATCTTTTTTTAATTGTCATACGTTTCTAACCAAACCTGAATTCCTTAACGCAATACGATCTTACTTGCAACACCTTGAAATCAGTAATGATGAGTTAAACTATATAAGAGACACTACAAATTAAAGTGATGTGAGTAAATACTTTCAAATTTTAAATAAAATTTTTCATTCTAAAGTTATATTAAATTTTTAGACGTGATAATGCTGCTAAAAACAGAGTTGAGCAATCACCAAATATTATTGATCCGATCGAATATCATTAACTTTGCCCAAGAACGATCATCAGCTTCGTCCATCAATGCCAGATACATTAATGGTAAAATATGCTTTTTTGTGTTACCCCAACCTAAAGTAACATTTTACTCCCGCTGAGCGGAATGAAAATGTTACTTTAGGGCTGGGAGATTCACAAAAAATTGTATTTGCACTTATTTAGCGAAAAAAGAAAGTCTCAGAGCCTCCAGAGCCGGATGATAAATTACACGTGCTCTGAGACTTTCCAGTTTTTCACTTTCTAGTTGCAAAATATATTAATTCATCAGTGGTATTAAAAACTTTATGGCCAGCAAAAAATTGTAGAAGTTCGCGGTCATTTCGTGTATAATTAATTGTTTACATTATCAAAAGAAAAATCCGTAATTTCACAGAAAAAAGATATAAAAAAGTTTGTTGAAGAAGATATCTATAACACTGCCGACTCTCTGAGTTTGGATTTGACATGAGAATGTTTCACAAATGCAATAGCATAAGTAATAATTAATAGACTAAATTGTTTTCAATGTAATGTAATTTATCTTTTGATCCTATTTCATAAAACTGTATTTTTTAATAAAATTTATAACTAGCATGCAAGAATTTACCATTTTTTATGTAATATTAAACTGTATAACATAAATTCTTAGTTTTAAATATAACTCGTGATATGAGGCGCGCTCGCGCGCGCCAACTAATCAAGTGCAAATGAAAAATATGAAATTAAAATAAATGATGAATTACTAATATAAACATTTTAGCAAACGCCACATTTAAGTTTTCCCACTATAATAATTATATAATTCCGCGAGATTCCGACCAATCATGAAGCGAAGCGCAGTTACTCCTCGACCAATGAGGTGACGAATAAAACGACTTCACATGATTTTTTTAAGAAAGGAAAATTCACGATATTGACCAAAATCACAATTTCATACCTCAACACATAGTGAGAAATTAAGAATCTCTGTCAAATCCTTAGAGACAAAAAGTTAAAATCAGAGCATATAATAATATAACATAGTAAATAATTCATCAACATTTTTTGCTTGTGTACACAGTGAATTATCTCGTTCATTTTTTTTCTGGGCCTATGAAACTTGTAACAGTAAAACCGCACGCATAGTATGCCGAAACGCGCATAGTGTGAGCCTACAAACATATCACGTTGGAAATGATGCCTACATCTTAGGGAGGAAAACCTCGTTCGCGCTCATCACTCACGAAGACAAACAAAAAAGAAGAGTGTAAATGCTGTGAGAATCTTTTCTCAATTTTTTATTGTAATACCCAGTTGTATTTTATATGTTTTCATGTTGTTGTCCTTAATTTTATAGACCGAAGTCTTCATCAAACCGATCGAAATGTATATTCTATAACACAATACTATCAATAGACTAAGCATAAGTCTCATATTCCATATGTTGTCGTTTAGTAAAATATAATAATTAAAGATTTATTTAAATATAATAATTAAAGAATACATTTTCATCTTGGCTTGAAATCATGTCTTAAGGCATCGTCAAACCAATTTTAAACATTCATTAATACGAGTATATACACTAATCACAAAAAAGTAACTTTCGAAGCTCTCAAGAGAAATTCACGCAGATTACTTTTTTCGATGAAGCGCTATGATTCAAACGAGTAATCGTAAAACACTACTCATTTTAAAATTGTAACAAATGCAAATTACTTTTTTTTAACGATAGACCATTGAAAAGAATAATTTTTTTAAATTACACATTTTAAATACTAAACAATAAATTATATGATCATAGATTTTCATGCATTGCTTAAATATTTACGAGTGATCAAAATTCGACTTTGGCCCAGACTCAAACTGACGATTCTCACATATAGCTGACAAGAACTCTAACGATTGAGCAAAGAAAGTCGTGGTCGAACTCATGGCTATGTTTATATACTGAAAAATGTTTTATCACTTTATTATGCCTAGTTATGTATTTTTTAAAATTATTTCATTGCATTTTAGAAATCAAAAAACACAATAAGATTTTTTACTCATTTTTATTCAATTTCATAGTATATTAACATCGTATCTATTCGTCTGCCTACACAATTGTAGTATAGCGACTCCACGTGTACTGCCGTAATAATTATTTAAAATATAATTTCAATAGATTATTCTTGAATATAATATTCTTCAACAATTCATTTACATCTTTTTTGCATCTTAAATTTCAGATAAAGTTAATATCTGGATTGGGTTTGAAGGCGAATAAAAGGACTATCATATATGCGTATTCAAAAGGAATGGAAAAAAATATTTACTGGACGTATTAGAAATCAATAAGCTCTGGAGTAAGTTATCAAGTTTGAACTTGTACACAAACAAATTGCAGAGTAATTTTTCGGTCGATATTATTGTTATCCTCTCTTAAAAACTACTACTAATACATTGGGAAAAAACTTACTATACAAAAAAGTATCCCTTGTATTCTTATTATCAATTCTATTATTGCCTATAAATGGTCATGAAATAACTTTTCGAAAAATGTAGAAAAATTATCGGCGAATGTGGCAAATTCCTCGTGCCCTTTAATTCCTACTAAGCTTGAAGTTTTAGTCACCGATGATAGCGAACGTGTAATTCAAGCTATCAAAAATAAACACTATTATTATTACGATGCAATACTTAAAATATTTAGATAATATCAACTTTTTCGGTCTTAGATTAAAGTCTTACATCTCATCTTTCATAATCAGTGAGCAAGTTATTAATTAAACATGTCTCAACGTTGAAAAATAAAATAAGGAAAAACCGTTGCCAATTCATTGGAAACAAGCTAACTCTTAAAAGTATGCTTTTTATATTTATATTTATAAATATTAATAGAAAATTACTAATACTCGACTTCAAAATTAATTTTTTAATCCGGAGTATGTATTTTTCACACGAAGCGCGCTGAATGTGTCTTGTTCAATAACTAATCGTGGGCCATCATCACTGCCGTACTTCTTTTCCTATTCATATACCTTAACCGTCCCGATGCTTACCCAACCTTTTCTTGTTTTTATAAAGTAAAAAGAGGAAGTTCCATAAATTTTTGCCCTTAAAATCAATGTTCAAAGGTCGCTCAACAATCAAATATAATTAAAAACGTGAAAAAATACTTTAACCCATTTGGGTGTAAAACAACCTAAGCAGCATTGCTCTATTCCAAGCTGTATAAATTACGCAATTGGCGATAAAGAAAAATAAAACCTACATATTCTGAAAGTTGAAAAGCTCTCCTTTCCAATGTTGGTATTTAAAGTCTGCTTTAATGTTGTTGGTATCGTAAATATTATTCTTATAAAAAAAAACAAACATTTTTTTCTCCTATATTTTCTAAATCAAATTTCCGGACTTTTCACGACGACGAATGGACGTACTAATAAAACGAAAATCTCTTATCCAATTTACTTTTTGACAAGAAATCCAATGGTAACATTGGTAACTATTGAATTTCTCGTCAAAAAATACGTCGGATATAATATTTTTAATTTATTTGTACTCGTATTTCGTTAGATTTTGAGGGGTTTCCACAATTTTGCCACTCCTTGTATGATATATGCGCATTGTTGATATTTCTTTTATTGATAAAGTCTGATTATCTCAAACAGTTTTGTAATAATTTTATTTACTTACTTTGGAATTGATTGACGCAGATCTTATACCTTAAATAATTTTTTTGTGAGCCATTCGCACGTCGTAAGATGCTGGGATTATAGTAGTCATATATTTCCATTTTCCGTGGTTTTGAATAATAAATTTTTAAAAATTTTAGTGCTAGCTAGAAATCATATCTTAAGACCCTATACGTTGAAAATCTTGTTGTATTTGCTTGTAAAACTTTGATCAAGGTGTATGAGTATTACAAACGACTAATCACTGAGGATTTAGAATTTAGAATTTATATTAACGAGTAAAATAAACTTTTCGCGTTTTTTATCGTGTTTGATCGTTGAGCAACCTCTAAATATTAATTTCAATCGCTAAAAATTTATGGAGCTTTCTCTTTTCATTTTATAAAAACAATAAATGGGTGGGCAAGCAAAAATAAAAATATTTTTTATTTTGGATCATTCTAGTATGTATATTGTAAAAATACCAGGGCTACGATCAGTAACTAACACTTAGGAGCAAGCACATGCAATGGGGTCATTCATTGGCTTGTTAATGCATCATTTACTCAGCTGAAACTCGAAAACATGGTGAGTACTTAAAAAAACTCGAGTGTTCGAAAATACTCTATAAAATTCAAATACTCGAAAAATCGAGTTTGAGGCGAGGAGCGATCGAGTCGAGATTGTTTCGAGTATTCGCACACACCTAGGAGCGATACTTCATCGCTGCCCGTGATAAAATTCCCTACATTTGACGGTACTCATAAAAATTTAGGATAGCTTACGCGAATTCGGGTATTCTATTAATATCGCCCCACTATAATTCGGGATTCAAGGATTATTATATATAGCGCGCATCTTTGTATTCTCTTGCTCTCTTTTTGATTGAAGCTCTAACATCTTGCTTTTTTATCCTAGTTTTTTGTAACTGAGCGAATCGTGTGGTACATTATAACTAAAAGTGTAACGGAAATATAATATCCATTTATATGTGCAAACTCTACAATAAAAGTCTTGTATAAAACCTTGAAGGTGTATATAAGATTTTAGTGCAGTTAGAGTAAGCTAAGTGCACGGGTATTATTTAACAAATAGTCCCGACGTAATACATTTTTACTTGAGCTACAATATAAAACGTGCAAGCTCTTCAATCACGTATTAAACCAAATTTGCTTTTTTTTTTCAGTTTGCCAAATTTTACACACGATAGACAAAGTTGAGACCGAAAAGTAATTATATAGCCTTAAAGAGCACAAAATCACCTTTAATTTAAAGTCTTTTAGAACCGAATTTTGTTTTTTCTCGATTATTTCTATTGTAGAAGCCTCCAGAGTGCTCATGTCGCTTTGGAACCCATTTCTTCTGAAAATGTTGACAATTTCCAACACAAAAACTCCGTGTCACTTTTACTATTGAGTCTAATTTCTACACTGAGCTCCGAGCCTAATGAAATATTTTGCGATATTTGATAAATTACGGAAAAATGCGAAAAATGACAACTTGAGAATTCTGAAAAAGGGTCATAGAAGGCCCCAATCGTTCTATAAATTTTTCTGTACATTTCTGACATTCCAAACAATGTTTTCATCATATTAGATAAAGAATTAAATTTTGACCGGTTGAGTTGACAGTAATCGGCCATATACTGAGGATCGATACAGTCGTTTTTTTGTGTATGAAAATAAATTTAAAGTATATCATAATGAATACCGTTGAATTTGTCAGAAAAATCCTAAGCTTTGGCAGTGTCAAAATTTTTTTTAGATTTTTTTCTGTCTGACTCGTGCAGTCCCCTATGTAACAACGCTGGGTATATGGTAGGTTTTTAGAGTGCGATACTAGTTAAAACTAAGCTGCGATATACTCGATTTAAAAAAACTCATCTTTCCATTGACAAGAACATGATTTTTTTAAGGAAGGATAAACATTTGAAGCATAAAAATGATGCTTTAGAGATATTTGATTGTGAATAATGGTAATTTTCTTGTAAAATTTCGGTAAATCTGTCGCGACCATTAACAAGCTGAGGAAATTTTTTATCGAATAGTTAGTTATTTTTTCTATTCAATACTTTTGCAGCAAATTAGAAATTTATTGATACTGCCTAAAAATTCCGAGCTGCAGAGTGCTAGGATACTTCGGAAAATTTGCCGCATACATTTGCAAGCGCGCCAAGTAATTTCGTAATAGTTTGCGAGCTGAAAGAAAATGATATTTTTTGGGACTTACGTGATCGTTTAAAAAATACAACGTGACTTTACTTTTTTTTTTATATTTTATACACTTGACAAATTTTCACATGGTTCGGGTCACGATTGTCGGAGTAAATTTATGAATTAAAGACCATGTGCACCAATGATCGAAAGCGTCAAGACGACGATAGAACAGACGTAGAGTCGATTCGACGGCTTTGGTAGATTCGACGCCGATAAATCAATGCTCTCCTCTGCCTCTGTAAACAGGAGATATATTTAATCACGATATTGTAATCGTAATCATTTTTACGGATTGAAGAGTGTTGAGAACGAAATTAAGCTCAATCTACTCTTTTTCTCTCTTAAAAATATAAAGTAGGGACAAAAATTATCACTCTCTCTTTCTCTGTGTGACGGACGTCATTCAAGCATAATTCAACGAAAAAGTTTATCCTCGTGAACATCGTTGAATTATGTATAATAATTATATATTTATTTAAAAAATTAACTAAAATCGTGCAACATAACATTTAATACGAGATACCTGACGTCGCGACGTTTTGCCTCTCTTTCCAAATATTAAAATCTCAAATATACTATAGACATTCGTCAAATCGATTAACTCAAAACGAATAATATTATAAACAAACCCTCTTTTTCGTCTTTATCATTATCATCATCTTTCTCGTCATTGTCTTTATTAGGAGATTCATTTTCGATCACGGAATCGTCATAATTAACTTTCTCCTCCTCCTCTGGAAATTGTTCTCCAGGTTCACCATAGTCTGCGTCACTGTCATCGTAAAAGTCTTCGTCGTCGTCCTCGTCCTCGGTTTTCAAGATGTTTTTCTCTGTCGAAGGCGACTCGACGGCTTGCTCTACAAAAACTTTCCCCTCATCTGCCTCGTAATAGTAGTCTTCATTAGCCAAGAGACGACGATTCAAGTGGTACTGAACTTGTTGATCTTGTTTAGGCTTCGAATTGTCATTGACTACGTTTTCTGAGAACAAATAATTTTTGACATTACACTAATAAATTCCAGCTTATTAAATTTATTTGGCATAAATTTTACCCAGAACATTGGAATGTCTTATACCATCATTTTGATGGAGTGGGACCAACTTTCCTTCTGATAATAAATTAAAATCCAAAATTTTGCTGATAAACTAAAATCAAGAAAATTATTTCATCATGTATCAAGTAAGAGTAAGTTGTAGTTGGCGCTTACATTTAAATACTCTTCTTGGCTGTAACTTGATAGATCTAATTCAGGATCTCCTACTTTTGTGAACCCTAAGTCATTACTGATACTATTATTAAAATCAATGCGTAAAATATCATTTGTAATAAATTCAAAACATGGAATTTTAATTAATGATATCAAAGACAATATTTTTATCAACATAGCCTAAATACTTTTAAGCACTATTACACAACCTGCACACAAGAATCTGACTGAAGTTGTTCAAGAAGTATGATTGTATATCATCTTTCAACTTGTTTCACTATAAATGAAAAAATGAAAACTAAGTTACAAATAAAGTAATTATATTAATACAAACTGATTTTTTTTCTTTAACTACATCTTTATTATACATAACAGTATAAGTCTTATCCAAATTAAAAGCTTTACATCTTTACAACTTAACGCTTAACGTAATACTGTTCCTTAATATTTGAAAGTCTTTTAATCTTAAATTTGTCTTTAAGAAATAATCTAATTCAACAATGGAAAACTAGTTTTACAAAAGAAAAAATTTTGAAACTCATGTATGTCTTAAGCTGGGTTTTGTTGCAAATATCTCTTTGTCACCATATCGGATACAAGATTTTCCATGAGAATTGGATTTTTGTTTATACATCCAATAACTGGGCACCTGAAGAAAATGATTCAAGTGAGTAAAAGAATTTCATCAAACTATAATTCACAAACAATATTCAAAAATACATACTTGGTTTTGTTGTTTGCTTCAATCATTGACACAGCACTGGTGCGTTCATAAACATGACCACATACTTTATTTTTGACAGGATCAATCATCCGCTTTTTAGTAAATGGATCAATTATATTGATGTCATCTTGAGTGAATTCTATATCATCATCGCTTAAATTATTTGCTTTCGATTTGGTTCCATCAACACCTATGTAATTGAAAATTGAATACTTAAAAATTTGAAAAATCTAATGCAATGATATAATTGTGATTGAGCACTCACTGCAAACGATTTCTTCAACCTGACGTTTAAATTCAACAAAGTTAGAGTCCTCTTCTACGTTTGGAGTATACTTCAGCAGTTCTTTCTTCTTTTTCTGAAAAAAAAATAAAGGAAAAATTCTTATTGAATTGCTAAATGACAGCAAAAATAACAACTCAGAGCTGAAGATACAGTTTATTAACTCACCTGAAAGTTTTTCAATGATTTTTCCAAATCGCTCACATCATCGTCGTGCATTTGTCTTATTGTATCATTGATCTTTCTGATTTTATCTTCATGTCCGCAACTCTCTTTGACGACCTCGTCTAATTCAGCTAGTATTTTATTGCGTTCATCTTTGTTGTCATCTGGAATTAAGGTAAGTTGAGAATTTAAAATGTAATTTGGAGGACATAATTTAAAAAAATACGCTCGCGCACATAACCTGCACATCGCAATTCTATAGAACCTACCGTAATAATTAATGATATTTTCGGCAGTTTTTAAGAAATTGTTAAACAATACGTCGCTATTATTTATAGCAACCATTTTGATGAGATAATTGCTGAACAGTAACAGAACAAAATTTCACGAATTTCTGACACTGAGAGACGCGCAAATTGTCAAGTAAATGCCGGTCGCCAGTCGACTATCGAAACAACAAATGTCGATCAATGAAGTGATACCTTTTTCATATGTACATGAGTTCAGTCGTTTTGTGTGTGTTATGTGTGTGTGTGTTTGCACTGTGCGCACAGAACACAACATTGTGAGAGTGCCCGCACGAAACTTGGCTTTAACCTGCAAAAAAGTTTCTGCATGGTCCGGGGTCGGCAATTATTTGTTTTTGTTGTTTTTAGATAGTGTTTATTTCAAAATGTCACGGTAAGCACAATATAAAAATAAACGGCAGTGTGAATATTTCAAAAATTGCAATAGAAAATCGTATGTCGATTCGAAGATGTTAGTCAATTTATTGACTTTTTTCATTAATATGTTGACAGGCAAAAGTTGTTGATGCCATTGCAGTGTCTTGTTAATCAAGTCAGAACTTATAAACATAATAGTACTCCTCAAATATGGAAAGAAGATGGTGTGAAGTATGGTTTAGTTACCTACTATCCCAGGTATGTGTCACTTATATATTTTCTTGACGAACATTATGTACTATTATGTAAAACACTAAAAACATCCTATTTCAGACATAAAAATCATGTTGATCCTCCTATTACACCAACAAAGTTATTCTTGATTGAAAGGGTCAAGCAATATAAAGGTATTCCATACTGGGAAAAACAGATCTTAAAAAATATAAACTTGCATGGAGAGGTAATTTAAAAACATTTTCTATTAATTTTTATCTGTTTCCGTTAATCTATATTGATTATTATTATCATTAGAAAAATACAAAACACTATGCAGTTGTAAAAAATACACCAGAAATGTGTTCTATACTTTGGAAAATTAAGCATCTTATTAAAGTTACGCCATTGAATGCACCGGATAAACTACCAGAGCCAGAATCAGTTAGTACTTACTTACATGAGAATGGAGATCTGTTGATTTTTCCAAAAGTGGATAAATCACGCTATGAAGCAACGATAGCATTCAAAAAGGACCCCAAAAGAATGGATGGAGATACTTTGGCAGAAGTACTGAGGGATAAATGGGTTAATCCAATGGAGTAAATATAGATTCAAAAACATCTGTGCCACAGATAATGAATGAAAATTTTATTCAAGTACTCGAATGAAATTCCTGTTATTTTGTAGATATTTTGTTAAAGTGAAGTAAAGTATACAAACCAGAATTGAACAAATTAATATTTTATTCATACTTTCAGCCAAATGGCCATTTACAAACTACCAACAGTTATACTATAATCTCATTGAAATATTGAGTTCATCTTATCGAAGGAGCAAAGCATGAATTTCAATTGGAAGATGATTGTGCCGCTTTTGAGTCAGTCGTGCGGAACTAATGAATATCAAGTGACTTTTTTTTGTAATTAGATTACTTTTGCTATGCTCCTTGAAAGAACTATAATCAAATTAGTTTTACAATGGACAGAGTTACATAAACATACAAATTTCAAAGACTTTTCAAGAAATCATCTCGTAATTTTCATTGTATTGACAGACACAATATTATTTTATTCCTACTATAATACAGAAAAGTATTGGACGTACGTAGTTTTTAATCACTAGCTAATAGTTGCTTTATTAATTATTACTTCGTGTATGAGAAGTATAGAACAATTCTTTTAAAGAATTTCTAAAAAAAAAAGTTAATTTTTCATCTACCAATAGTTCAATTACTTTAGGCTAGTTTCAATTGTGCTAATCTATACAAAAATAGTTACGTTATTTGAAACAAAAGTTAGCGTATTTATATAATAAATGCAGCTTTTCAATTGCAATCATGTAGAAATATTCAAGTTTTTAATTGTTAATAATTCAATATGCGCATTACGAGTGTATTATTTTTTAATCTCAATTATTGCATTCGCTGTAAAACTAAGTAGGCTTTTCGATATCTATTATTAAATACTATTGGCACGCTAGTTTCTAGAAAAATTTTCGATTCAAGTGTGTGACATTTTCCAATAATGTATTTTCTTATGGACGTGATTACTCTCGTAGTAACAATTAATGGAAGTGTTTTTTTTTTTCATAACAATGAAAAGATCAACTCGAGTTACTTTTTAACGCTTGTAAAATTTGAATTGAAAGCGAGTTCACAGAAGAATTAGATCAGTAGTGTAGTTTAAATGGACGTAATAATAACTGCATATCATTTGCTCGCAGCGCATATCCCTAATATGGAGTTGGGTGCGTATAGTCGACACCGGCACACGCGCGATTCTCTTTACCGATCATCGCGTCCTATTTTTCCAACAATTGGCCTTCGATATCATCATGCTCATATATACATCTGTAGGGCGCGAGTTAATTAAATAATTTTTTTTTGTTCAACGGAATCGCCATTGTAATCGCTCACTTCGACCGCACCACTTAATTCGTATTGCACGCCGCTCGTGGCATCGACGACTATTACATTGGTACACTTTTTATGCAATTTTATAAATATTATTCTCGCTTCTTCGAAGTGTGCAGGTAACTAGGATAAATTGTACAGCTCTTTCTCATTTCGTTATTCTAATATAATAGTTTTTGTCATTTTTTTACACATCGTATATAGTTATGTAATATGTTTTAACGAATTGACTATTTATAATCGTGTCTCGCGATCGTAAACGTTAAGTTTGTATTAATTACTTCAAAGATTCAAACACTCTAATGTAGAATGATC